>JAHWFP010264406.1:31106-44175 GCA_023313725.1 Lithobius niger
GTCCGACGGCCTTAGCTTGCCATGGCCAGCTAAGGCCTTCGGAC
Organism: Lithobius niger; assembly: GCA_023313725.1. Classification (NCBI taxonomy): domain Eukaryota; kingdom Metazoa; phylum Arthropoda; class Chilopoda; order Lithobiomorpha; family Lithobiidae; genus Lithobius; species Lithobius niger. The sequence continues at coordinate 31,151 of JAHWFP010264406.1, forward strand.
GCTTGAGCTCTCACAGCCAACGGAGCTATCTCAATCGGCTGCGAGTCGAAATCGATGACTACCATCTGTCGGCATTAATTTCTTCGCGTTCCAGCAAAACAATGGCAGTCTTCGTATCGTGTTTTGGTGATGCAGTAATTAAATTGTTGCATCGGACTTACGTAACATATTCCTACCGCAATTTTTGTGTTTAGTTATTGTGTGTGTTTAGTTATTGTGTTAAGTGATCCAAAAGTAAAACATGCATGTCAATATGGATGTAATTGCCCTTTAACACTAGTTCGTGATAATGCTCTAACATCCCACTATTAGACATTAATCACCGAGATATGATAATTGCACTAGCCTAATGAAATAAAGCCAGCTCAAACATACTATTTGTTCAAGTCAAACCTACTTTCGGCTTATCTTTTCTGCGGAAAGGAGTTAATTTTTTTTTTATTTCTTCTTTTCCTTATGTAACAAACGTAGGCTTGTTTCATTTTTTGTGTGTGGTTGTAGGCTAGCAATCTTTACCATTGTATTTGCCACCGATGCAACTAAAAAAAAAAAAACCCAGTTTGCGTAAGCAGTCAAGCCCTCAAATGTTGTGAAGAAAATATGTAATGTAAATGGATTTATTTCTTTAAAAATAAGCTGTTTTAGGCTATTTGTTTTACCAATAGAGCATTTTACAAAGTTTTGTTGTGTGTTTTAATTAACGACTATTCAATTAAAGGCACATAAATCCCTCCGTTCTGGCCGCTTTACTCTGCGTCACCTACGCTAAAATATAGTTCAAACGACCGCAGCACGCATTGCTCTGCGACACTAGTTATACTCATTTCGGGGCCGCTGCAACGTGACACATCGTACGACCAAGTCGCAAACTTGAGCGAAGGATTAATTATCCTTCCTCCAGGGCCGCGGCTTGCCAGCGATGTGGCGGGAGTTATATACCGCTCGGACCGAGCCGTTTAAAACAAGCCTAATAACATTCACGCGCCACTACTGACACCTGCATCGTACCCTTAGACCAGCAAATGAAAGGTAAATCAGTTTATATAAAACTATTTCCGGTAATGTATCGAGTGAAACTGTTAAAATATACCGGAGGGAGTTATGTGCCTTTAAACAAAACACACACGAAAAAAAAAGACAGATTGATAAAAAAAAATTAGGAAGGCCTAAGTACGGTACGAAAAAGCAGAAATGCTGCAAACAATGCTATTTTACATTCATGTACGCCAAAAAAAGAGCGTAAGATTCACATAGGATCCGTCCCCCTATCCATGAAAATTTTCATTTTTTGTAATTTACAAAGCTGCAACTGCTCATCTTCCTCATGAGGCGAAGATGAATATCACAGCGAAGAAGCAGTTGTCGCCACCGGCTGATGAAGAACCGCAGCAGCAGCATACATGAACAACGTTCTTTTGGTCCTGTCCACATTTGGTAACCAAGGTGAAGGCATCTTCTGGTGCATTTGGGGAAGAAGGTACCATGCAGGCAATGCAAATGTCTTAAGAAGCCTGCTGCCATTCCAAATCTACTTAGAGAAGAACCAGAAAATGTACATACATATTCTATGGGTCGGGGGCACGTAGCGATGGTAGTTTAAATGACCTTGGAATGGTCCTTAAGGTCACCACAATGTTAACTTTTTATCCCGTAATTTTATACGGGATTACTGTCTAGGGTGCAGTTTCAAACGACAAGCTACAGCGTAGGCTATTCTTGTACTTCAAAAAAAGAGCAGTAAGAAATATCGCTATTAAGGCGACTTATGATGAACACTCTTTGCCTATGTTTAAGAAGTTTGAAATTATTAAGGTTGCTCAACTACATCAACACAATATATGTCTTTATATGCACATCCTTGTTTACACTACTAGTGAAACTCAGACTTGCTACAACAGACTTATCCGTGTGAAAACCTTCCATGATTGTCATGACTACCACACCCGTAATTGTTAAAAACTCATTTTACCCAAGTGTGGAACTGACTATGCAGAACGCAATCTCACCTACTCGGCTACAAAAAATTGGAATTGCCTTCCTCCAAGTATGATGCAGGCGAAAAATCCCCCAAAAAATGTGTGTATACTTTAAAACAGTTTTTCATAAATCTCGATGAATAGTTTTTTCACGCTGGTCTTTAAAATACGTGTTCATTCTTAAATTTGCGAATTGGTTGTTTCTTTCACAATTGCAAGTTCACCTCTTTGCACATATGCTTTATAATGTATGTGTACACATACTTTTTTTTAAATTTGTTTTGTTTCACCATATTAAGTTGTTGATAGCCTAATGTTGTATTTTGGCTCCCATTGCCCTTTTTATATTTTCATTACTAGGCTATATCATGCTTAGATATGTGTATGTAATGGGTTCTTCCCTGTAAAACAGGTTCGCAAGAGCCTCGGAAAGTTTTCCCTTACGTTTTTACATAAAAATTCTATTCTATTCTATTCTAGATGTCATAGAATAGTGGTGTAAATTGGAAACTTGAAGAGAACCGTAAGCCAATGCCAAAGCACAAAACAGAATGAAAAGCACACCGTTAGGGTAAAAGTTATCCTTCAGAAATGTTAGTCCTATTAGCTTCACAACATTTCAGGGTGCCCGGCAGAGAAGCGCCATACCCAACCAAAATAACCGCAGCAGTGCCAGGAGGATTTGTTTTCTATCCACAAACGTGTAGTGCGTTTTCAACAAAATTGAAACTGGTCTCCTGAAGCAAGCATTGTTACATTTTTTGGGGGATGGGGGAGGAGGAAGTGGTAGACAGAATATCAATTAGCTCTCACCCACAAAGATCTCTATATAGACTGTTTAGCCCTTGTTTGGGCTTGTCAGTAGAGAATACTTTGTGGAGGAGAGCTAGGCAACGCTTCCTAGGGCAAATGACAAGGACGAAACAAATACGGTTTCAGCAAGCGAAAGAGCAGAAACGTCTGCTTGTTTGGGGCTCCATTCAACTGAATGGTTGACACCCAGGCCTACGACAATTTTTACCAATTGATCATTTAATATCAATTAGCTCTCACCCACAAAGATCTCTAGACAGACTGTTTCGCCCTTGTTTGGGCTCATCAGTAGAGAATACTTTGATATTAACTGATAATTGATATCAAATGATCAATTGGTGAAAATTGTCGTAGGCCTGGGTGTCAACCATTCAGTTGAATGGAGCCCCAAACAAGCAGACGTTTCTGCTCTTTCGCTTGCTGAAACCGTATTTGTTTCGTCTTTGTCATTTGCCCTAGCAAGCGTAGCCTAGCTCTCCTCCACAACGTATTCTCTACTGACGAGCCTAAACAAGGGCGAAACAGTCTGTCTCGAGATCTTTGTGGGTGAGAGCTAATTGATATTAAATGACCAATTGGTAAAAACTGTCTTAGGCCTGGGTCTCAACCATTCAGTTGAATGGAGCCCCAAACAAGTAGACGTTTCTGCTCTTTTGCTTGCTGAAACCGTATTTGTTTCGTCCTTGTCATTTGCCCTAGCAAGCGTAGCCTAGCTCTCCTCCACAAAGTATTCTCTACTGACGAGCCCAAACAAGAGCGAAACAGTCTGTCTAGAGATCTTTGTGGGTGAGAGCTAATTGATATTAAATGATCAATTGGTAAAAATTGGCCTAGGCCTGGGTGTCAACCATTCAGTTGAATGGAGCCCCAAACAAGCAGATTTCGTCCTAGACAGATTTAATGGCTTTTTAGGCAATGTTGTTTATTCAAAGCAAAGGAAATTATTTAAGTTGATTAGTTTTATTATCAGTCATGGAGGAGGAATATTTGTCGAAATGAGTGTTGCGTGTTCATTTCCTTCATGACATGCAATAAACTTGTCTAACTCCACACCCCCCCCCCCGCCCCACTCCCACCACGCGTAAATGAACGTACACATGCTTCAGGAACCCAGTGTCCAATTTTGTAGAAAATACAGCACATGTTTGTGGATAGGAAACAAAACCTCTTTATGTATCCCATACTGCTGCAATGCTTTCGTTGGGTATGGCGCCTTCTCTGCCGGGCATCCTGAAGACATGCAGTGAAGCTAATAAGACTTACATGTCTGAAGGATAACTCCTGCCCTAACAATCTGATTTTCATTCTGTTTTAGCACTGGCTTACGGTTCTCAACAACTTTCCAATTTACACCACTTTTCTATGATGTGCAGTTCAAAAGTTAGCACCGCGATGACCTTGAAGGACCATTGCAAGGTCATTTAAACTAGAATCACTTATGTGTCCCCGAGCCATACTATAGGTATGCATATTTTTGTGGTTCTCGTCTACATAGATTTGGAATGGCAGTAGGCTTCTCCACACTTTTGCATCACCCTGTATAACCCAGAATACAAGACGGTACTTTTTTTCAAATTTCTATCATTAAAATAGCAGCATCGTTTTAAACTTGCATGCAAATCCATAACTAGGTAAAATTTTAGCCGATATTGATGTTTCAGTACATCATTTCAATCAGTCGTTTTTCCGAGAGCTATCCAATGCTGCTAATCTCGTGCCAGTTGCTCAAATAGTTTTTCAGGGTTCACATAGGCCTACATAAAAAAGTTTGATGTAAGCACTTTCAGGACTTTTTAATGAACATTTGTAAGCACCTTTTCTTGAGAACAGTCTTGAGAAGCTCTGAGAGGGGAATGCCCGAAGGATCATAACTGTCACGAGTGAAGGAAGCATTGTCAAAGTGCGCATGCCTTGATGCATCATCGGAGTCATATTGGTTTCAACAAGTTTAGGATCCTCACCCAAATCGTAGAAGAATTCCCATCTTTTGTCGTCTGTAACGGTAACATTTCCTTTCGCATCTGGCTTCTTTGATGTCAAGGCTTCGAAGTCTTTCGCATCCGAATAAATTGTTTTCACTTTCGCATAGAAGCTTTTGCCAAATCCTCAGTACAGTTGGCGAGTAATCAGGCTCAAAGAGTGATTTGATCATTAGATGCGGCTGTCAAAGCTGGTTGAATGGTGGCAGCGAAATTTTTCCCTTCGTCCGCTATCAGGGTTGAGGAAAAAGTGCTTTCATTTCAGGGTGCAGAGGGTGAAGTCGAATAACGGTCAACCCATCTGCGAACGTAGTTGAAGCTTCCTTCAGGTGTGGCAGCAACGAACCAGTTGTCCAATGAATTGGGTGGTCTGACATGATGAGGACATGTAGTGGATGAGACAGGTTTCAGATTACCACGAGCACGCTCAAAAGGCTCGCTTATCTCGGCTTTGGACAGTCGGCCATGTGAAGTTGACAAGGTGCAGGGAGAGGTAACCTAAACAGAGGCGCTGATTTGGGAGCAGGATCTGACCGTGAGGTGAAGGGCTCATTTTTCTCACAAAGATGAAGAGTAGCCGAAGCTTGAACATTTTCTTTGCTTGGTTTTGAGGATTTGGGCTTCTTTACCTAGTTGGGTTTTAGTTTTGGCTGCAATTTCGAATAGTTGGCTATCATAGTAGCACTTTCCTGGACCTAGGATTCTTGTTTGACGCAATAGACGAAACAGATTGCAGGGGTCAAATTTCCAAATTTTGATCCAGGTGCAAATTTGCACCCCAAATCTGTTACTGGGGTGCAAAAAAAAAAAAGTATTTGGAGTCCAAAGCCAAAATGTAAATCAACACTGTTTGGGCTCCTTTTTATAGCCATAGAAAATTATAACGTTCAGCATCTCAATAATATGTACTGTTTTCCTGCATTTTGCTTAAAACTGACGTAATTTCGCTATTCAACTGAAAAACCTATACACATAGTTTAATCAAAAGTAGTAAAAAATGATGTTTACTTCTTTGAAAGGAATGGTGCCACAGGAAATCTAATTCCAAGCTGTTTAAAAATGCCGCAAACCGCAAGTCTGTAGATTGTGCGGTTCAAAAGTTACGGAAAATTCAACTTTGGTGTGCAATTTTGCACTCCAAGAGTTGCTTCTGGAGTGCAATTTTCCCCTGTGCATTCGAATATTTCGACCCCTGAGATTGTTTTGCCAAAGAAGTGAAGTATGCATGGATGGGCTCCAAACTCTCATTGACGAAACAGATTTAGTCAAATTGGCTTGTGTGTAAAGAAAATCACGAGGACCAATAAAGGTTTCTTCCATTGAAGTGGATGAAAGGCCAATGGACGACATAGCCATGAAGGACCCAAGAGAGGCAGCAAGTGTCTTGGAGCCAGTACGGAGAGTCGTTCAAGCTGGGCGAAACATGAGCAACAACGGCAGATAAATCCGTAGAAGGTTTGACATTGCATTCTTTTTTTGAAGTGTGAGAGGCCGAACATCTGGGCAAATCTTGGCAAGAAGGATAAAAGCAGGACAATGAACGAGAGGGCGCAACGCCCGTAGAGCTAGGGACACGCCGACGGAGAGGGGCTTTTCCTAAGCGGCTTGGAGCCACATTCTTCAGCCATCGTTGAATGCTAAGCAGGAGCTTTCGCTATCTTGAAACATAATACATGGGAGAGAAGAAAAATGCATGTCCGAACAGAGCGGGCTCCGGAGAATAAAAGATGCTTCTTGCTCGCCTTGAGTGCGTTTATATTTAGTACGTAGGGGAGCACATGCGCATGCGCACTTCAGGGTTAGCAAGCTGGCTGGTGATTGGTTTAAAATCTCTGGAGGGAAAAAGCATTTGAGAATAAAAATGCTAAAATTTACATGTAATGGATAGTTTCGTAGCAATAGAAACTGATTTATCACTTTAGCATTCTCGAAAGTCTTAATTCTTAGTTGTATTTATGATTGACATGCTATATTTTAAAAGACAATTAAACCTTAAAGGTGAACCACATAGCATACTGTTGCCATAAATTTATATGTGTACAGTCACCTGAAGTACTTTGTATCATGTAGACACAAGAGTTATTGACATATTGTTAATGCATAGTCAAAAATTTTACCTAAACGCCACCAAAATGTAATTTTGCACTTGTGCTTAACATTGATGGTGTCATCTAGGATTAATTTAGTTGTCTGGGAAGATGCACTGGATATATTAGTGGCATGAAAAAAAGAGAAGAAACGAACTGCTGCTCGTCTGGCAGTTCTTGTTGGGATCTTGTAACGGTCACCAACTAGTTCTGATGTTATTGGCTACGATCAGTTTGCCACGGATTACTCGAAAAGAAACCAAAAGGTGCCGCACACTTAATTTAAACCCTAAACAAATGTTTTGTTTGAGAGAGTCTGTAGGGCAGCTACGCTGGCTTCCCTCCCAGGTGACGGCCCTCTAGTCAAGTCTTTCTGTATCAACACCTATCGTCGTGCTACAACCCTCTCCACGTCGGTCACCACTCGACATTTGGCGACTTGGCATTTAACCTTACTCACCAAAACAGCGACTAGCAATAGAGAATGCCACTCAAAGAGGGACATCTCGGGAACCGTGCAACAACGGTTTGCGGCGTCATGCTCAGATTTATAGGGCTATATAACAGCTTTTTCTGCATTAATACTGGGGTTGAAGAAAACTGTATAATTTCATAAATGTATAAACTGGAGAAACCATGCATCATGAAAAGATGTATTTGGTGTGTGGCGCAGAAATTGTGAAATGACGAGTGCTTTCTAATGGTTACTGGCCAAGTGGCGACTGCTACTGGACTGACATTCGAGAGGGCTGTCGTGTTACATCGCCAGCGCATTCTGTCGTCTTCAATCTCGCGCTGTAATCGCACCGCAAGTTGCACAACCAAGGTAGCAGGCCGTCTATTAGAAAGCCACATCCTCCCAAACAACTGATAATCCTAGGTGGAATGTAAAAGGTCCTAGGTAGGCAACAGCCTAGTAAAATCCCTCTCCATCACCAGTTGAAAATGCAATTAGACTACTGCAGCACTTTTCTGGACACTAACAGAACTCTTCGTAAGGTTCTGCTATTATTTAGGCGAGCCTATTCCATGAGGGTTACACTCCCACTCCGTACTTCGCCGTAGCGCTATGAAATTTGAGCCAACACGGTGACGGAACCACAGAAAACAATGATACCAGCACTACGCCAAGTACGGAAGCGACTTGTTCAAAATACCAAAGTACCTTGCGGGCGGGTAAAATAAGTGACAACTAGCAGCAAATCTAATTTTTTTTTTAAATACCAAACTGAGGTCAATACGATAGCATTACTGCACCACCAGCCTGTTTTTCCTCCAACCACACCACATACATTGAAAGCACATTATCTTAATCATGTTGTAGAAAACGACTTGTTTACATTCCGTCCGTCGTTGTATACATCACGTACCCTTTCACTTTCTTAAAATACATCACGCCAAATTATTAAAACAATCGTACCGTACAATTCACACAATTTTGACTATCAATTTTCATCGGACGTCAACACCACAACATTGATTGCTCGAGTCGCAGATCAGGAAACGAAATCGCTTCGCATCCGCGTTTGATTTAGGCTAACACATTTTTAGTCGAGGCAAGGCCGCCCTTTAGGCCTAAACAATCAACCACCTAAGTTACCTGATCTCCGTGTTTTTCATTTTTCGCTTCATTTTCAGGGTGTCGGCGGCGTATATCCGACATTTCCGAGCCCAAAGGCGCTGGTTTTCGCCCTGACGCCTTCTCTTCGCGTCAGCCAGGTGATTTGGATTTTCGCAGAAAAAGATCTGGATAGGCCAATGGATTTCGAAAGCGGCGAAACGGCGCGATCCCTCAATCGATGGACGAATCCATAGGAAAACGCAAAGCACTCTCTCGAAATTTGTGCAGGCTGTGGCGTTTCGTTTGTTTTGCTCTACAAGCGCATGCGTCAAAAATGGCCCCGCCCTTTTGACGTCGCTAAGTTAGCACAACTCAACACGAGTTGTTACTAGTTAGCTTTACGCCGCCGCAGTCGTCGAAAAATTTTGATCACGCCACCGCCAAAGACAGTTTTCTTGGAGCACACCTCTAGATTGCATCTTACCATTTGGTTTTTCCGGGTTTTCCTAACTGTAAAAACTGGAAAACAGACTGGAAAACAGAAACAACAGGCGTGAGAGTGTCTAAAACGAGCAGCCAAGATAACATGAAGTACTATTACTAGAGCACAAGAAGCATTCTTTGCAGTGTATGTGGTCGTATCATATTGGTGGGTACCTTTAATAAGCATTCTCTAATAAACTACTCGTTTATTCAGTCAGTACCTTCCTAAAGTACCGAACAGAACGGATCAAGCGCACCACTGTTGGTGACAGTTCAGCTCCTTCCCTACTATAGCCGTGTTGATATGGCTTGTTCACGTCAAAAATAGTCAGCAATGAATCTGTTTCCGGTTCCTCACTCATGCTCAAAAGCTCCACCACTGGCAACCACTCCAAACCACCTTCCTGAGATGGTTTGCAATTTCGCATTGCTCGCGCCTGGTTAAATCTATTAGCCTAGCCTGATCCAATCAATTAGCTACATCTGGTCATCTTAAAGTTATAACGTAACAAGTGCTCTGTTGAGCCTGTTGATTTTGCTGAGCCGTGATTGCAGTTTCGGAAGATACTGAATGGCTGATGCAACATTACTGCTCCAAACTTGACGTCACGCGTGCGCAGTGATGTTGCATCAGCCGTTCAGTACCTTCCTAAACTACAACACAGCTCAACAAGCTCAGCAGAGTATTCGATACGTCATACCTTCACCACGACCAGACCTGGCTAATGGATTTGACCAGGATTAGGTAATAGATGTGACCAGGCGAGAGCAATGGCAAATTGCGAACCATCTCAGAGGTGGTTTGCTGAGGTGGAGGTTTGAGCAAGCGCGAGGTAACAGTTTTGCCGGAAACAGATTCATCGCTGACGATATTGACGTCAATCAAGCCGCATCAACATGGCTATTAGCAGGGAATGAGCCAAACTGTCACCAACAGTGGTGCGTTTGGTTCTCTCTGTTTGGTCGTTTAGTAAGGTACCGATTGAGAGGGGCGTTATTATCGCTACGTCGCTACTCATCACTCCTGATGATGATAATGATGGCTCTTCCTTTTGCAACAGGTTGCAAGTCGAAGCAGCCTAGCTCACTGACACAAAAACAACCAACACAGCCCTCCTCCTAGCTACCCCTACCCCCCCCCCCCTCTGCCTACGGTTCCACCACCACAACGGCAGCGTCTTTACCAACTTCACTCCTGCCCCGTCTTCCGTCCAGCCAAGAAGCCACCTGATGGCCTCCTCCTCATTCCTCGCTCCCTTAAGATCCTCAAGCCACCATTTTCCAACCAGGACATGCGCCAATGTTTCACTTCCCTCTCAACAGATGCCACAAGTGACATTTTCATCTTCTCGCTCAACTTTCCACACCATCTGCCGCGTTAAGCCCCTGCCCTCAGCCTAAACTGCAGCAAACTCCCTCAGTACCCGTTATACCAGTTCTCCCATCTCAACTGGCTTTTTTCTTCCTCAGTACCTCTCTGTCGTCATCTTTATTCCCTTTGCCCTCTTCCACTTTGATATCCTTAATACCCTGCCTCCATCCTCTGCTCTCCCCCCCTCCCAAGACCACCCCACAAACTACCCCACCATCTCCTTGTCCTATCCACCCACTTGGTGCTAAACCTCCGCATCGCAAAATCATACCTGTTCCTCACAATCGTCGCCTCCTCCAATCACGGACCCTCCTATCAAACTCAATCTTCGCCGCCACCTCCCTCACTTCGAAGGACAATCACCCGATTTCTCCTTTTACAACCGCTCGTGTTATAAATGTATTAGACCCCTATGCCCACCTTCCCAACTCCTCCTGAACCTCGGAAACTCTGAAGCTGCTTCCACCCATCCTGTCATTCACCAACCCCCCCCCCTCAACAACAACACCCCTGGCACAGCCAACCCTTTCCAGAGAATCCTCGCAATCTGATAGCGATTGTACCCCCACAATGCAACCTTCTTAATCATTTCCTTACCCCTTCCAGCATTTCCTTGCACATTCTTTTCCATCAATTCCAGACAGTCCGGGTTTTGCAAAAGCAGTACCCTTCATCCTTTTGACCCAATTCCTCCCCCCCCCAACCTGAGCCTTACTTCCTCTACTGATCTGCCCCCTTTGCAAAAACCATCAGTGCCAATTTCTCCATACTGAACTCAATCTTCATCTCTAGTCCCCAATTCTCACACTTTCCGAGCAACTTTCAAATCCTTCGCACTCTCCATCCAACAGTGTAATGTCATCGGCAAACGTCAACACCGGTGTACGGAAACTCTCCTCACTCCCTTTTCCCCAACTAAAACATTTCCCCCGAGTTCACCAATCCTTTTTTCCAACCCCCTGAGATACACCAAAAAGAGGGGTGGAGACAAATGACACCCCCATCTCAGCTCTCAGCCCCCTCCTACATTCCACCCAAACAGACTGAACACCATCCCAAGATGCGACATACTTCCCTCCCTCAGACACCCTTTGAAGCAAGTTCACAAATCCCTCTTCAACTCCCATACCCCAAAGTTTCCCCCACAGAAAATCCTACCTCACTTCATCATAAGCATGGACAATGTCAAAAAACACCACCCGTAAGCATCTCCCCTCCTCCTTGCACCCTCAATGTCCTGGGGTCACCACAAAGACATTCAGTACCTTCCTAAAGCACTGAACACAGCGAACAGAACGCACCACTGTTGGAGACAGTTTGTCTCCAAACTTGATGTCGCACGTGCGCAGTGATGTTGCGTCAGCCGTTCAGTATCTTCCTAAACTACAATACAGCGCAACAAGCTCAGCAGAGTATTCGATACGTCATACCTTCACCGCGACCAGGCCTGGCTAATGGATGTGACCAGGATTGGCTAATAGATGTGACCAGGCAAGAGCAATGCCAAATTGCGAACCATCTCAGGGAGGTGGTTTGCTGGGGAGGAGGTTTGAGCATGCACGAGGTAACAGTTTTGACAAAACATATTCATCGCTGACACGGATATTAGCAGGGAATGAGCCAAACTGTCACCAACAGTGGTGCATTAGGTTTGCTCTGTTTGGTCGTTTAGGAAGGTACCGTCTGTCTTCCAGCCTCCTCCCCTGCCCGAAACCATTCAGCACGCCCCCATGATCCCCCTGACTTTCAGCCAATCTCAGAGCCTTCTCGTAACCACTCTCATGAACTCTTTGCACACCACACTGGCAATGGCTATGGGCCTCTAGTTTTCACTCTTCCTCCTATCCTATCCCTTCCCCTTGAACAGATAATGAGCCCTGACCTTCTTCCAGCTTTCCGACATCATTCCCCTTCAGAATCTTATTCATTTCCCTAATCAACCGTCTTTTCCCCTTGATCCCCACCCCTTATCAAGCTCTCCCACTATCCCATACTCTTCTGCAGCCTTCCCTTTTCACACAAACGAAAGAAACCCTCAAACTTCCCAACAGAAATATCCCTCAGCAGACCCCCTCACTCTTCTCTCCTACTTCCCTCGCTAAATTCCCATCGTCCTCACCTTCCCCCTACAGCACTTTCAGTACATTATTCACACCATCCCTGTTAGAGAAAGTTTGGCTCCAAACTTGACGTCGCGCATGTGCAGTGATGTTACGTCAGCCGTTCAGTATCTTCCTAAACTACAATACAGCTCAACAAGCTCAGCCGAGTGTTCGATACGTCATACCATCAACGCGACCAGACCTGGCTAATGGATTTTACCAGGATTGGCTAATAGATGTGACCAGGCGAGAGCAACGCCAAACTTCGAACCATCTTAGGGCGGTGGTTTGCTGAGGTGGAGGTTTGAGCATGCTCGAGCTAACAGTTTTGACGAAACAGATTCATCGCTGACGGTGTTGACGTCAACCAAGCCGCATCAACACGAATATTAGCAGGGAATGAGCCAAACTGTCCAACAGTGGTGCGTTTGGTACACTCTGTTTGGTCATTTAGGAAGGTACCGCAACCCTCCCTGTTCTACCCCCACCAAGACACCCCTCGTTTCTCTCCCTGTCTTTTTCTTAACACATCTTCAGAACTTCACATCCAATTCCCTCCACCCCTTCGCCACTTCTCTAGCCAACTTCTGGTTAAACTCTCCAAGTTTCGTAGCCACCAACCCACCCGCCTCCTTCTTCCTCATACTCCCTT
>JAHWFP010264406.1:44185-127564 GCA_023313725.1 Lithobius niger
CCAACCCACCCGCCTCCTTCTTCCTCATACTCCCTTCACCTCTCCTCACTTTCCACCTCCTTTCCCTTCCCTGCCCATCTCTTCCATTTCCTACAGGATTCTTTCCTTCTGTGGATGGCCACCTTCACCATCTGATCCCATCATCCTTCCCCCTTTCCACCCCTCTTTCCCGCTTCCCTACAATCCTATCAGCCACCCTCAATACCTCCATCTCCCAGCTCCCATAACCCTCCCCCATTTCTGCACTCCATCTTCAATCTCTCAAACTTATCCAACAGCACCAGATTCTTCATGTTCTACTTCTGCCCTCTGCCCTTCCCTCCTTTCAGGCCAGATCAAGCAATGGTCATAGTCCACCCCCTATCTTCCCTCACATCTACCCCATTTCCCTCGCACTCCATCCCACTCATCTTCATTCCAAAAGACAACGTCCACAGCAGACTTGCTGTTCTCCCTTCCCCAAGTATACGCCATCCTTTCCGCATTGCCCAGATTGAACACTTCCAATTTATACTCCCCCACAAAATTCCCCCTAGATCTCCTATCCCCGATATCCAGCTCCCACTCCCCCAGCCTTGCATTGAAGTCCCCCAAGATAAGCACCTCAAAAACTCTCCTTCTGAGTATTTCCACCCCTCCTCCTTTCCTGGGCCAAGATGCCTCCATTTGAATGCTCCTTATCCCCCTCAACTTCCAGATACACCATTCCAACTGACACTCTTCTCCCCTCTCCACCCATCCCATAATCCACATATGTTTCCATCCTCCCAGATCTGCCACTTATGTCTGCGATGCTGATGGTGTACCAAGGTTGTAGCGCTGGTCACGCCGCCACACCTTTGTCGCCGTCAGTGCACTGCTGCTAGTCATCTCTGCTATCTTCCTGGGAGGAGGGAGACCTTTTTCCGATGCCCAGTGACCCGATGTTGATGACAAGTTCGATTCAATCATCTTGCAGAATGATGGTGATTCAATGTAGGGTCTCGCCCAGAAGAATAACTTGAGGCACTCCGACGACGAAGATGTCATGCGTGGTTCTTTGACCGGCCTGCCGCGTCCCGCCATCACAGCCCTGGCTTTGATAGTCGCCACTGTTTTAACTTTCTTTGGGTCCTTACTACCGTTATCCACACGTTTGGGTGCCAAGTGGAACAATGACACTTATTGTCTGCTGCATACCATCGTTTACGATATCAAAACTGAGACTTGACTTCAGAATATATGATGGTTTAATTCGGTTTCTGCTACACGATCATCACACTGCCAGCTCATTTGCCTCTCTCTGCCACAGACGCCCTTTCCCGCCTTCGTTCCATTCATAGCTTCCAGACAATTACCCGCAAGTTGCACCAATCTAGCTAATCTGCTCCTCGGCACCAGGAAGAGTTAACCCATCCTCCTCACAGCGAAATTAAAATTTGTTGCAGGGTTTTGAAAGATACTAGTTCTAGCGACTGTGAGTTGGTTTTCAATGCTGTAACAAGATATAAGTTAGATTATAGAAGTGCTGTGTGGCTTCCTTACACCAGGAATTTGTTGGCATATTTGGAGAGGGTCCTGTGCAGGGGCTGCTAGGCTGGTTAGCGGAAATTACAGTAGAGACTGTGTCACTAGTATCTCTTAACAATTTCAGGTGGCACTGGTTTGCAGTCAGTCAGACGGAGTCATCACAGATTAACCCTTTTCTATTGTATTCTGCACAGGAATATCCTCCTAAATCTTGAAGAGTTTTGTAAACCCACACCTGAGTTGATGGTCGAAATGACAATTTTTAAAGAAGGTGAGATGTTATCAGTGTAAAAAAAAATGGTTTTGCTGGTTCTTCATTTTTTCCCAGGACATTGCAGATTGGAATGGTCTGTCGTGTGACGCTGTAAACTCGAGTAGCATGTCTTCCCTTTTATATTTTTGAGGTCTGTCAGAAAAAACGTTAGTATGTTGGAATTCTATTTTACTGTTTTTTTTTCTGTTACTATTGTTTTCTGTTTTTATCTTTTTTAGTTATATTGATATTGCTTTTTACCCTTTTGGGTGCTGCAACCTACTCAATAACTAGATAAACATCATGGTTACGAATACGGTTGCAGCAAGCAAACTAGCAGAAACTTCTGCTTGTTTGGGGCTCCATTCTACTGAATGTTAGACACCCGGGCCTAGGCCTATTTTTGCCAATCGATCATTTAATATCAATTAGCTCTCACTCACAAAGATCTCTAGACAGACTGTTTCGCTTTTGTTTAGGCTCGTCAGTGAGATACCACTAGCCCAAACAAGGGCGAAACAGTCCATCTAGAGATCTTTGTGGGTGAGAGCTAATTGATATTAAAGGGACACCCGGCCAGCCACGCACTGATCGCCATCCGCGCATTTACCAGCGCAAAGGTCGGCTGGGGAGAGGAACGTAGCTGCTACCTCGGTTGGCTTTGGGAATAATACACGAAAAAGCATGAACTTAAAGATTGTGTCGTCACAAACAGGAATGATTTTCGTATTTTAAAATCACACTCTATAATTTTGTAGACTAGTATATAGGGTGTCAGAAAAGTCATGGTCATAACTTACATGGTATGTAGTACTCATCTAGACGAACAAAAAAGTCCATATAAACATAGGTCCGGAATCGACCGGTTTCCACCCACAAAAAGACACGCATTTTCAGCCAACATTCAGGTGCAGCGAGCTAAATACAGAAACATAAAAAACAATGTCTCTTAAAGACAAGTGAAATAATCCCCAGCCTGGAAATAAGCGGTGGTGTTTACCCCCTTTACCTCAAAGTGGTAGAAGCGTCTTCTTAGTATTTTGTAAGAAAGCCAGTTCACACAACAAGACACTGCGCTCCTTTGGGATTCACTCTACTACTTTCAGCGTGCCATACCATGCTGGCATCCGCTGGAGGCTTAAAAATAAGTAATGTCTAAGCAATGCAAAATGCTGAGTACGTGCCCCGCAAAAGACAAATTTAGTTGTGTGACGTCACAGTCGCCAATAACTTGACCCGAGAAGTGTGCGGCACGAGCGGAGCGAGAGACCACCACCACCAACTCGCTTGCTCGCTGCTGCTCCCGTCACCTGCTCTCGGACCAAGTGACTGGTCCTGTGTGTGAAGTCAATGGTGTGGACATATCCAGCCATGATCCATTTGTGATAAGTCACTAGTTTCCTTTCCTGAAAAACCTGCACAACGAAAACTCGCTGGAAACAAAATTATGGGAACGTAAGGAGGTATTGGTTGAATCCTGAAAAGATACAGGGCGATTCTCCACGACATCACAACAGATGTTCAAAGTGGCCCCCATTTGCCTGGATGCATGCCTCCACTCTTTTGCTAAGGGATGCACGGATTCTCTTGCATAGACCTTGGTTTTGCCTCACTTGCTGAAATGCAGCTTCAACTTCTTGCCGCAGTTGTGCCTCGGTTTCAATGCTTCTTGAATACACGAGTCCCTTCACGTAGCCTCAGATGCAAAAGTCCAATGGGTTCAGGTCTGGTGATCGGGGAGGCCATGGACGGGGTCTGCCTCGGCCAATCCATCTCTCTCCAAACAGTTCATTGAGGTGTTGCCTGACAGCAAGCTGGAAGTGAGCTGGTGCCCCATCGTGCATGAGCCACATCATCGGACGTATCATTTTCGAGTAGGCCAGGTAGGTCATCTCGCAAGAAGGTGAGGTATGAATCCCCAGCAAGACTGTTGGGTAAAACATGCGGCCCTATGAGAACATCCCCTACGATACCAGCCCACACGTTCATGGAGAACCAACGCTGATGCCGAGATTGCAGGATCGCGTGGGGATTTCCATCAGCCCAAACATGGGTGTTATGGAAGTTGCCAATTCCATCACGGGTAAATACAGCTTCATCAGTAAATAACACATTATGCAGGAAGAGAGGGTTAGCAGTGCAATGCTGATGCAGCCACTGGCAGAATTCAGCCCGTGCCGGATAGTCATTTTCGTCTAGAGCTTGCACTCTCTGCAGGTGGTAAGGACGCAGCAATTGTTCATGGAGGATTCTCCAGACAACATCATGGTTTATATTTTCTGCTGTGGCAATCCGCCGTGTGCTCGTTCCCGTGTCCTCGTCAACTCTCTGTAGCACTCGCTCTTCCAGTTCAGGAGTTCGGACCGTTCTTGGTCTTCCCTCTCGTGGAGGGACCTCGAATGAGCGATGCTCACACAGACGAGAGTGGATCCTTGCAAACATATGACGGTCTGGATGCCTTCTGTTTAGATAGGTTTCAGCGTACAACCATGCAGCTTCCGCTGCGTTTCCATTGGCCCGGCCGTGCATGAAATGCATGTCGGCCGTCTCTTGATTGGTATGGTTAACAGCCATTGTGCTCTGGCAATACGTACAAACATATAACCAGACACTGTAATTGTGAGATGTACTTGTGCTCAACACATGGGGAATGTCTGGGCACAGCTCATGAAGTGGGGATTTTTCACTTGTCCTTAAGAGACATTGTTTTTTATGTTTCTGAATTTAGCTCGCTGTCCCTGAATGTTGGCTGAAAATGCGTGTGTTTTTGTGGGACAAAGGTCACTGGATCTTGGAAACCGGTCGATTCCGGACCTATGTTTTTATGGACTTTTTTGTTCTTCTGGATGAGTACTACATACCATGTAAGTTATGATCATGACTTTTCTGACACCCTGTATTATAAGTTTTCTCTGCAATCTATTGGTATAATTAATTTTAATTTTTACTGTATTAGTCTTTTAGATTTTTGATCGCATAGTAATTATTAGCAAACGATTAAAATTAGTACATGTGCACACACAGATGAAACTGCAAGGTCATTGTAGGTGCACAAAGGATCATATACGTGTTGGATACAGTAAATATAGTTAACAATTATTAAACAGAATCTCTCTTAGACGCCACATTTTAAAACGGATTTTTACCAAGGGACTGACTAACGGAAGGAAATAGACCTTTGAGGGCGTACTTGATGCGGTGGATCGAGAAAAATGGCGCTGGGAGGAATATACTTTTAATAAGGACCAGGGCCTTTGAACGCTAGTTTAATGTGACTGCAATGTTCTTGTTGTTCTTACTGGGGAAACTTTGCTCTCACCTAGAGATTGAACCAATGAACCGATTTAAAATTTTTATTACTGAAAATGTAGGTATTAACAAGAACCAGGGCCTTTAAAACGCTATTTTAATGTGACTACAACATTGTTGCATGGGTAGCTGCGAGCACTGGGGCGTCAGATTCGATTGGTGTCTTGGTCCCAGCTGTACATCTCTGGCTTCGTACAGACCCTGGTTGGATCCTGGTGAAGGGAAGTGTATATGTACGGGTTTTTCTCTGGTTGTTTCCCGCCCGTTTCACGAGGGGATTCCTCCGGGTACTCCAGTTTCCTCCCTCATGCGGCAAAAAACAACTGTTCCTGATGGTGGTAAAACCTTCCACTTAACATTCGCCGCTTGGGCCTAATAACAAGCTATAAGCTTATTGGCCGACACCTTCTATTATTATTATTATTATTATTATTATTATAATTATGTGTGTGAAAACTTCATAAAATACAAAAAGTCGTCATTGAGTAATAGCAACAGTGATTGTATAAATTGTGTCCATGTAAATGTAAGAAGTTGCAGGAAAAATTGGGATAAGTTAAAAATTGACCTTGAAATTAGTGACCTAAAATGGGATTTTATTGCACTTACTGAAACAAATATTAAACAAGATGAACTAATTAATTATAACATTGATAATTTTACCAAAATTGCTGTTTGTAGGGAAAAACAGGGGGGAGGAGGAATTATGGTTTTCATTAGAAAAAAAATGTTCACTAACTTAAGTTATGAATTTCTGAAAATTGGTACGAACGATGCTGTGGACATAACGATGGAAAGCAGTGAAAAGAAAATGTTTAATTTTGTAGTAGTTTACAGACAACCATCTTCAAACAGACTCACTTTTTTTGATGACCTGAAAAAACTATTGTTGAAAAAAAAAAACCTAAGCAATGAAATTAATATAATTTTTATGGGAGACTTTAATTACAATACTTTAATGGAAACACAAGACGACAGTGAGAAAAATTATATCCATAAATTTGAAAACTTAATCGCCAGTTTTGGTTACTGTCAACAAATTGAAACGCCAACTAGAGTGGAACTGAGGAACAATAGGCTAACCAAGTCGTGTATTGACTTAATTTTTACAAAATTAACGCAACTAGATTCAAGAAGTGCTGTTATTACTATGAAACCAGCTGATCACTACTATACAACTATTGAACTTGCTGATAAAAAAAAAATAAACTTAAAAAAAAAATCTGAAACAAATCCCATAGGAAGTATGCCTACTGCTAATCTGAAACTCAACAACAACAAAATAATTGAGCAATTAAAAAGCATCAACTGGGACAAACTGGGAAACCTGGACAATCCAAATGAAATATATGAACAAATTGAAAGCACAGTTAATTTAATCTACAAAAAAAATTCTTTCTTTCCTCAGAGTAAGAAACATACAAAAATAAAAAATAATGAATTTAGAAATGAATGGATGAATGATGAATTACTTAAACTGATTAATGAAAAAAATAAGATGTGGAAATATCTTAAAACCATTGGGAATACAAATAATTTTGCATTTACTGAAATTAATGATAAATATAAACTTCTGAAAAAGAAAGTTGCGAACAGTATTAAAATAACCAAGCAAAAGTACTATGAAAACTTTTTTCAAAAAAATAAAAATGATGGACAAAAAGTTTGGAATAAAATTAATAATCTTATTGGAAGAAGTAGTAATAAAGTAAAAATCGATGAACATATAATAAAACACTTTCAAAGTAACATTGTAAACACTTGTAATGATTTTGCCGAGCATTACGAAAATCTTATACCACAAATTTTAACCCAAAGAAAAAACATTACAGGAAAGACAACATGTGGTCCGAAATTGACTAGGGATCTCACAAATGGGCAAAGTACCAGCTATCAAAAAACAACTTGTACCATGGGAATAATGGAAGTGACAAACTTAGAAATACTAGCAATTATGAATCAATTAAAGCCTAAAAAATCTACAGGGCATGATCAGTTCCTTCTCGAGCATTTTTTGGCTACAAAGGAAAAAAATTGTGAGTTCATGGTATATCTAATAAATAGCATCATCAAAAAAGAAAGTTGGCCAAGCAACTTGAAAAAACAAATTATTCGTCCAATTTACAAAAAAGGAAACCCACTAGAAATAAATAACTATAGGCCAATCTCTTTATTGCCGGTCCTAAATAAAATCATTGAAACATTTTTTTACCAGAAAATTGAACAATTTTTAATGAAATATAACCTTCTAAATAAAATTCAGTTTGGTTTTAGGAAAGGACAAGGAACGTTAGATGCACTGGAAAACATAAACAATAATATAACTAGAGCTTTGAATGAAGGTAAGCATGCGGGTGCAGTTCTTATAGATTTAACAAAAGCTTTTGACACGTTAAGTAAAGAAATTATCCTGAAAAAAATTTATAAATATGGCCTTAGAGGGAAAATATACAATATAATTGATAGCTACCTTACAGATAGACGTTTCTCAGTCAAAATTGATAGCAACTTAAGTTCTTGGAAATCTTGCAGCTATGGCGTCCCACAAGGTTCTGTCCTAGGCCCCCTTTTGTTCATAATTTACTTAAATGACATTTCTGACATTAACTGGAAAACTAACTTAACTTTATACGCAGATGATATTTTTATGCTGTCTATTAACTTTGAATACAAAAAAATGGTACAGAATCTACAAACAGATTTCCTAAAACTAAGGACTTACTTAGAAAAAAATGATCTTATTTTAAATGAAGAGAAAACAGTTTTTCTACCAATTGCCACTTCACATAAAAGTAGTGAACAGGGAAATATTACTTTGTGCAATCCTGACTGCAACAACTCAGGTAAATGTTCTTGTGTGGCAATTAAAAGAGTACATAAGACAAAATACTTAGGAATCGAAATTGATAAGAACTGGAAATTCTATGATCACATTTACTGTCTTATTAAAAAAATAAGAAAAATAATACCAACTTTCTATCAGCTGAAGAACACACTAAATATAAACAATAAAAAAGCAGTTTTTGATGCCGTGATTATGTCAAATGTTATTTACGGCATTTCAATATACGGTACAACAACAACTGGATTACTTAATCATCTTCAAAAAGTAATTAACAAAGCCCTGAAAACACTTTTCAAGAAAGACAAAAAACAAAACAGTGCTGAAATATACAAAAAACACCAAATTTTAAATGTTCCACAAACACTGGCTTGGATTCTTTTTAAAAGACATTATAATAACAGAGAGTATAAAATTAAAATAAATCGGATAATTCGTGGAAATAACAAAGGATTAATTGAACCAATTTGGAATAATTCGTATGGTAAGAGAGGATTAAACTTTCTAATTCCACACTACTTAAATAAACTTCCGAGGACCTTAAGAGAGGCAGACGCATTTCACAAAGTTCAAAAATCAATTAAGAAATGGATCTTACAACATTTTACATAATCTTTGTTGTTCTTTTTTTTATGTATTCTAATGGTAAAATATATTATAGACTATAAAATCATGTATTAAAGTTTATTAAGTGTGTTATACTTTATGTTCCTTGCTTGCACATACAAGCTTATTAGAGCTTCGTGCCTGTACTTAACATTCTGTACATTAAAGCAATAAATTATTATTATTATTATTATTATTATTATTATTATTATTATTATTATTATTATTTGTTGTTGTTATTCTTGTTGGGGAAATTTTGCTCTCACCTAGAGATCGCACAAATGAACCGATTTTTCAATTTTTATAGCTTAAAAACGAAAGTATTAATTAGGCATGAACTCTTATATAACAGGTATTTTAAGGTGATTACAATATTCTTGTTGAACTTGTTATACTTGTTGGAACAATGAACCAATTTTCAATTTTTATAGCTCAAAAACGAAAGTATTAACTAGGCCCGGACTCTTGTATAACAGGTATATTATTAAGATGATTGCAATGTTCTTGTTAACTTGTTGTTCTTGTAGGAACAATTTTGCTCTCACCTAGAAATCGAACCAATGAACACATTGTCAATATTTGTAGCCTAAAATAGCGGTATTAACAAGGAGGACATTTGAACGCTATTTTAATGCGACTACAATATTCTTGTTGTTTGCTGTTGGGACAATTGTGCTCTCACCCAGAAATCGAACCAATCAACCGATTTTCAGTTTTCTGTAGGTATTAGGTTTTTCGATTTTCGACTTAGGTTTTTCGATTTTCTTTAATGTGTAAAGTAGTGTCTTTTTGTAGGTTTATATACACCCAGGTGGTCTGAAATAAAGATTATTATTATTATTATAAATGATTAATACATTGCAAACAATTCGTTTGCAATGTAGTAATCATTTATTATATTAAAGTCATGTTGTAAATTATTTATCATTTCATTGTAGTCCCTACTTATAGATACCAGAGCTGTATCATCAGCAAACATGAAAATATTAGTATTTTCTAATATTTTCATGTTTGCTGATGATACAGCTCTGGTATTTATAAATAGGGACTACAATGAAATGATAAATAATTTACAACATGACTTTAATATAATAAATGATTACTACAGTGCAAACGAATTGTTTATAAGTAAAGAAAAGACATTACAAATGGACATTACAGTACCAAAAATGAAAATAAAAAATTGTACATGGATAACAAAACATTTTGGAAATTGTAAAAATTTGAATTATAAAAATCAAACATATCCATGTAGTGAAAAATGCTTTAAATTGGAAAAAAAATTAACAATGAAATACTTAGGAATTGAAATTGACAAAAACTGGACGTTTAAAATGCATATTAAAGAAACGGTAAATAAATTAAGAAAGTTATGTTCAAAACTTTATAGATTAAAAGAAATATTAGATAAGAAACAGAACAAAATAATTTTTGATGCATGGGTCGTAAGTGTGATCAGATATGGCATTGAGATTTATGGACAGACTTCAGATTATCTACTTGAAAGACTACAAAAAGTCCAAAATAAATAAATTAAGATCTTGTTCGGGGATAAATACAAAAAAATAAAAACGGAAATACTCTTTAAAGAAAATAAGGCAAATAAAAAATTTAGTTATTTTAACAAAGTATTACTTTGACAATAAATTTAAGGTAAAAATAAGTAAATCGGGTGAATCAAGAGCTGTAAAAAATAGTTATAAATTACCTGCGTGGAAAAATAATTATGGGAAGAGAAGACGAGTGTATTTTTACCAAATTTATTCAATGAAATTCCAAAAAATTTATTAAATTGCGTGAATAAAGAGCTATTTAAGAAGAGTGTAATTGAGTTCATCTTTCTTAATAAAAAATAAAAAATATAAATTTAAGATTATAAAACTAAACGGGGAAAAAATATTGACCTATAACGCCGTGAAAAGAAATTGTATAAACTGTTTATTGTTTATTTGCTGTATAAATTGTTTATTGAAATATTGAATTATGATAATGTAAAAAAAAATTGTATTTATGTTAATAATTTACAATCTACACATTCGTAGTTGTTGTATGGTGATGTGATTAATGTTTGTATCATTCAAAATTAACTGTTATTAAACTCACAAAAACTGTATTATTACAGTTTCGAGGGTTGCATTTTTGTAACTATTGAAAAATAAAATTATTATTATTATTATTAACAATATTTTGACCGCCATTAATGATTAATGTGACTACAACGTTGTTTTTGTTGTTCATGTTGGCACGTTTTGGTCTCCCCGAAGATCAAACCAAATGATCAGATTTGTAAGGAAATAATTAATGGCTTAATAAATATTCATAACAGAATCAATACAATTAATTAATTGGATGCATATTTGCATAATATCACACATTTATTAAAACACATGAGCCGAGTATTTATTCGGATAGATCAAAACAACTCCAGATAGCAAATATAATTGGGAGTCCTTCAAAGACGACCGGGAGGTGGGAAGATCATTTGAGACTGAACAAGTGGAATTACACCTATTGTTAGAGTTTAAAGGATGGCATTACCAGCTGACATTATTTACAACATTTTCGTAGAACCTAAATGACTTTCTAAAAGTAGATTTAATTACGATAAGATCGTCGCTCGTGATCGATCACTTTGTGGAATAACAATAAATCCCTCCCACACGGGATGGCGGCATATAACTTCAAAGCACCGCATACGGGGAACAATTAGTGAACCCGAAAGCGACAATGGAATGATTGACATGCGTAGAGGTCCCATTTGGCGATACGGGCCCATGCTGTCTAAATGTTACTATATTTAGCATTTAAATAATAAATCAATACTACAACGGATCGATGATGGCCGAAAACGCTACAGTATTTAAACTTATCCTCGGAAGGCATGATATCAGTCGATCATCAGCTGCCCAACAGTTGTTAACTAGTTCACGCCAGTCAGATTCCGAAGGTCCCGATTCATAGTACGCCAGGCAAGGAGCCATGCCGAGTTGGGGACGTGGCTTCGCCGCCCAGCTATAGCCGAGTGCCGATAGCCTCACTCAAGCTTCTATAATAGAGCTAAGTATTCTGATTCATTAGCAATAGCTATGATGGTTAAGGCTTAACTAGTACCTATACATACGCTGCTAAATTAACCCGAGATTCCTTTAATTAATTTAGAGAATATAATAATGATTAGGTTTACCGCTCGACTTAATCCGTAATGCCATTCATTCGACTCATTGCCGATAATTGTAATCGATACAATCAAATCATAACAACCTGTCATTGATTTAATTGGCCATATTGTGGGTTCAATATTGTGTACACCGGAGTGTCGATTAAAGGCCCAGTACAATCGGATGTTTGCTTATTATTTAGCCTACGTATTTTATACATAATTAGTGTTTTATACAATTGATTGCCCTTATGCCATCCTAGATAATAATGTTTATTCTGCTCAAATGGTCACTGGAATACAACATTACAATGGTATCATAAGTGTGATTCAATTCCCCTCTATTGCCCTGGAAAGAAAAAATAATACCAATAATTTAAGAGCATTCAGTTGTATTTTATAGAAAATACTGCTATTTTCCGCACTTTTACAGTATTTAAAAAGCTGAAATTTAGCATTAAAATTCGGGTCTGATTTTTTTTTCCTGATAGTCAACAACGATAGTTGGTTTGTTTGTAAACAAAATTTTAACAATCAAAAGTATGGGAAAATTTAGTAGCCTATTTATGAAAGGTAGTGCTGGTTAAGCTTTGTTGGAAAATAACATTGTTGATTTTGCTTGTACCTTGCATATTTATGAAAATAGTTGATTGATATGTTCAATGCTGAGAAATATGTTTAAGTGTATTATCTTGTGTGCATTTAAAGTGTATTTGCTTTGATAATTCCACAATAAGAGGAAAATTTAATTAATTTGGGTTAAACTTATAGGCCTAAATTTAGTTCAGTGCATTTGGTTTATTAGTCACTACAGTGCTAATTTTGTGTGAATTTGATCGTGGTTGCTCTTAAAATAAAATAAATTATTGCAGACTTCAGGTGTTAAAATTTGGAAAAAAATTCCTTATTTTCCATTTTAAAGGGAAAATTCATCATTTTGGTACACATTTGTATAAAGTTGTACAAAGTTTTCAAAGTGCTTAAAACTTAAGACTTGTGCTACAAATAAGTTTAAATCTACTTTAAGCTTTAAATATTTGCTTAAAATCTAGTGAAATAATGCCTAGAACTAGAAGTAATCGTGTTAGAGGCACAGTCCAAGTCTTTTCGAGGGGCAGACAAATTAAAAGGCCAGTAAACCGCCAAGATTTTCTGGAATTCACAGACGCTTCAGTCAGTACTACTAGTTTAGACAACACTAATACTACCCAAGATGAATCGGATACAGAATCAGAGTATTCTGATACCATCGACGAGATCGATGATGCAGTAAATTTGCCTCCTCCCAAACGAGTTCAATCTCGCTCAGCTAGTCGCTGTGCTCAAAAGAAGGGTAACGCTAAAGATCGAACTAGATCTAGATCTCCACGTAAGAAACGTACAACTCAGACACCTTTAAATTCTCAAGTACCACTTAGTACTCAGGTATCAATACATAATCAAGTGCCACCTAATAATCAGGTGCACGCTAACCAAAACGGGTCATTGAGGCATAACTTGCCACTAAATCAAAATGTGCCACTAAATCATAATGTGCCATTGCATCAAACTACGCCACTAACCTAAACAGTGCCGTTAAATTTCGTAACGCCACAGCACAATCGGGAAATACCAATCTTAACACCAACTATGCCTACTTTGCAAATGCAAACAAGCGCTCAAACACCGCTTCATATTCAAGAGCCAACAAATTCGCAAATACCGAATCATTCCCATGTTCCCATTGCCCCAAATGTAGTGATAAATTCCCAAATTTCAAATGGAAATCAAACACCGCTAACTTTTACCCCAAATCATAGTAGCGGACAACAGGGTAATATGATGGATGAAGCTCACCTTCAAAAGATTTTGGATCATACTTTTTTACAATCAAATAGTGATAATCTTAAGGCAGTAAATGATAATCATTTAGAAGTGCTGAAAACTATTACCAAATCAACTCAAACTAGAGATTCACAAACTAAGTCTAGACTTTGGGAAGAATTACGTTCAGCCAAGAAAGCTATCTTACCTTTTGCAGGGGATGACTCATTATTCATTTTCACTTTTGCATTAATGGTCGAAAATTTGCGCACGTTAGATCCTTCACTACAAGATTCAGAACTAGTTTCAGCTGCATGTAGTAAATGTACAGGTCCAGTTGCAATTTATTTAGCCATGAATCCGCATATAGCCACTTCCCGAAATTGGGATAGCTTTAAAGAAATCTAAAGAGATAGGTTGCGGAGGTGAAATCGTCACCCTACGTCGTTTCACACGGCGCAACTCAAACATGGTGCCAGGCTAGAGAAAATGGCTTCACTACTTTGGCGAGTCAAACCTTCAAATTCGGATGCACAGCGAGCTTTTAAACAATTAGCTAAGGATGATGGTATGCGTTCAGTATTTTTACACGCCATGCCACGGTAAATAGAAACCCATGTAACATCACAAATGCATACTACGTTCAGAGATACGTATAATTCAGCCATTTATAAACGTTCAGTTTTAGCTGGATTTCAAGGCGATGAAAATGATCGTAATTCAGACAAATCAGGCACTAAACAGATTTAACAATTTAGCTTTTGGCACAATGCTAGATAAAACGAATGCCTTAGAGAAAGGTATGACTAAGCTTAGTAACGCTAAGGCTAAAAATGTTGAAGCTAAAGTTAGTGCAATAAACACAAATGTAAACCAAGTCAAAACGTGCTACCGTCGTTCAGCCCGGGCCATTTGAAACGAGAATGTCATACAAAAGACGAAAAACTTACAGCTAGTACGACAACGTTGGGGAAAGGCTAAACAAGAAAGAGGATTTCCAACAAATAAATATAACAACAAAAACGGTCGCGGAGGAAATCGTTACAGGGGAAATACCCGTGGTATACGCAGAAATTATTTTTCTGGTTTTGACAATAGGGATTCTATCCAGTTCAACAAGAAAAATAACCCTTACTCATTCCAAGCTAACACTAGCAATAAGGGTAACAATGGTTACTATAATGGACAACAAAATCAAAATAATGGTAATAATTACGGTAAGAACCAAAGCCAAAATAGAAATCAATATCAAAACCAAAATCAGCAACGGCAAAATAACAACGGCCAAAACCGTGTTCCACAACACGCTACAGACGTAAACGAGGGTAATGACTCATGTCAAAATGGTTACAATTCAAAGAACGAGTAAGTAATCTGAATATGAACAGGGATTCAGAACTAAACTTAAATCAGTCAGAACAGAGCAATAATGACGATCAAAACCCACACGTCAGCTCAGTTCAAGCTCAAACTCCTGTTAAACTAATGAGGTAAATAATACTCATTCCTTAAACGTAAAATGTGTTCACTATTTTCAAATAAAGATGCAAATAAACTAATGCTTAATTTGTACTCAAACGTCGAATGGCACCAGCAAAAACTTGCTTTGCCCGATCGCACGTTAGCTTTACCACGTTTAGCGTCATATTTTGGCAAAATTCCATCAAAATATGTTGCGAGATCTATAGGCAGTAACAAAAATCTGGTAAATGAATTTACAAATGCGTTAAACACAGTTAACAATAAATATGATTTAACTTGTGACTCAGTAATAGTAACTCTATTCAAAGATGGTTTAGATTCTACAAATTTTCATTCAGAATTAAACCCAGTTGAAACTAAAAAGCCGATAGTTATTGCTTTATTGGGTAATGAACACACAGTTCAGTTTAAACATACGGATGATTCATTTTATAAAGACGGAGTTAAAATGCCTTCGGGCACTTCTATTGGTATTTCACCAACAACGCAGAAAGATTGGAAAATTAGAATTCCAACAGTTGTAGGAACTTTTGAACCTACAATCTGCGTAACGTTTTGGGACAGTAAAATGTTGCCGACCCAAATGCGTCACCAGCGAAACACTCATCGTTGGGAGAGCGAGGAAATTTGCTCACGAGCATTTCCGCTCAACCGGGCAACAGATGGTACAAGCAGCACCATCTAGCGTTCGAGGTTGATACTAGCCACGAGTCAGAGCAGCAAGAAGAAGCATCACTCGACTCGGAGCAAACAGCGCCTAACGCTGATAACGTTCAAGTGAACACAGTTTTAAATAAAACTAAGGTTAAATATTCACGTCCACACTTAGTGTTTGACGTTGGTAATAGGCCAGAAATCTGTTTATTAGACACAGGTTCTTCACTTTCGTTAATTACAAAGACAGCAGCACAACGCATGCTTAAGAATTTTAGCGTAAAATGCCATTTAATTTGGATGACCACACCAGTCAACTTGGTTGGGGTCGGAAATCGTCAGATTAAAACTGATAGGAAAATAGTAACAACTATAGAAAAGTGTGAATTTTCTGAGGGAGAGAATTCTCCTCGAACCTCATTTATCACCGTTTTCCTTAAGTTTTCATTCCCTCCCTCCTTTTTACGTCTATCCATTTTTTATTGCACGATAAATGCCGCACAAGTTTATTTATAAGAAACACCCTAGTATTAATTCCCCGAGTAACAATAGAAAGTCTGTAAAAAACCTTTGTTAACTCTACCCCTACAATAAGTTAATAAGCTTTTGTCTGTTAGCTCGACCCCTTTGTTGCTGCCTTAACCTGTAACAGTCTCGCCAATCTGTAACGTACTATATTGTTAACCCACCAACATTGTAACCTCCTTCTTGTATTGTTGACGCTACCCCAACAATTCCCCTCTCCACAGTCTCCATCTGTTGAGGTAACGATTAACTAACATTTATAAATAATTTTTTTTTGTCTCCCGAGACTTCCGACGGACAAGACATGTTGTCAGGGGAATAAATGGAAGCAAAATGGCCGCTTTAGACGCCATGTTTTATACGGAGCTTTGACCAATATCTACATCCTTGATGGACGGAAGTCAGTTATTAACCTCCGTATTCCCTCTCAAGGTATGCCAGTTATTGACTCTGCATCTTTAAAGGGGCAGCCCACCCATTTCGTGCATTCCCCTACGGAATTACTTTTGTGGACAAGGAAACACAAGATAACCCTAGATGGAGACTTTGGGAGTAGCGCTAGTCCCTCATCACCATAACGTCAACAGCCCCCATTGAAAATAAACCCTTCAAGACCTTAATTACGTTTCCTCTCTTCTTGGCGCCTGCACTACATCACACGTAGGAAGACTCCTGCGTTAAGTCGCATTGGGAAAGTAGCCGTCGTGCTAACCGATCAGCGTTATACGGCCTCTCATTCAACACGACGTGGGGGCGGAGGAGACTCGGGGCGTGGGAAGGCCAACCCAGGCCAGCTTCAGAGGCACTGGGATCTCCATGACATGCTCTGCTCACCAGTCCCCACACAATGGTAGCAATGGTAGCAAGGGAGCACGGTAGCAAGGTAGTATGCGAACTACGGAAGCACAGTACCATGAGATGACAACACAAGGGGCTGAAGACAAGAAGCTCCACAAACGATAGTAACCAATGGAAAAGACTGAAGACTTTGTGCTAGGCGAAAACGGGATACAACCCGATAGCGATAAAACAAACGCTATGCAACATTATACTACGCCTAAGACACCTAAACAAGTCCGTTCATTTCTAGGTATGGTAAATTTCTATAGGCGACACATTCCTTCATTCGCCGAAATGTCACAGATTTTATCTAAGCTAACACGGAAAAACTGTAAATTTCTGTGGGGCGAAGATGAAGAAATAGCATTTCAAGAACTTAAGCGAGCTATGATAAAAGCTGCAACGCTTAAACACCCAGATTTTTCTAAACCCTTTTTCCTTAAAACTGACGCTAGTGGAGTAGCGATCGGAGGCTGTTTAAGTCAGTATCACGGAGGTATAAATTATCCGTTAGCCTACACTTACCGAACCCTCACCGAGGCGGAACAGATGGAAACTACTACAAGGGAAATTTTAGCAATCATACATTGTATAGATTCATTTCGTTGCTATTTACTTGGTAAGATGTTTTTTTAAACCACAGATCATTTAGCAATTTGCTATCTTTATTGTGCCTCCACCCTCCCCCCCCAAATTAGAAAGAATCTTACTTCAACTCAGGGAATATGAATTCATCTTACGTCATAAGTCGGGCCGACTTCTAGCGGTTTCCGACGCGTTATCTCGTATAGAGATACCAGTCGCTGTGTTGAGCAGTCAATTTCCTGACTGGACGCGACAACACCTAGCGGCGGAGCAACGAAACGATCCATTCTTAGGCCAAATCATAAGACGCCTTAAAGATAAGTCATCTGAAGAGCTGATCGACGCTTCTAACAAGCGAAACATCTTTTATAAAGATTATGACGGAATTCTATACAGTATTCGACTAGCAGACCCAAATAGAGGCCGTATGCACAATCTGGCACAGAATTGCCTAACAACTAAGCCCAATTCCAAATTTAATAGCCTACCTAATTTTACAATTTGCTTGCCTAAAATGTTTCATAATTAGTATTTAAACACACTTTTCTGTTAACTTCTCAAGCAACAAAAAAAAAAAAAACACCACCGGCTTAAGCAGCCTGCAAGCTGAACACGTTTCACTAAACTTAAAGGTAAATAAATTGCTTATATACCTTAACTGCCAGCCAGAGTAGAGATAAGGCACATTACTTCGCAAAGACCCAATTTATTTGCGTTTTTATAGGTTTAGTCCTACTTATAGTATGATAGGTGAAAACCGACAACGCGCCGCGTTAGAACACAAACTTTGTAAAAACTGGATGTTAGCAAAGCAATATCTCTCCCTGTTCTAGCAATAAGGAACGAATTATAACTATAATAAATTCAAACCACTCAAAGTTCCACACACAAGCAACAACATTTTTTTTAAGATTTAAATTAATTCCCATTCCAGGTACTAAACTATTTAGCCTAAGTAGAAAATTTGCCAACTTACCAAATTCGGAGCACTGAATAAGGTTTGGTGGAGGGAAATAATTTACACAAATCTTAAAAAAACTCTACTGGGGTGGCTCGTTGCCATTCTGTTATGTCCTGATGGTGGACAATTGTGTAGGTTCCCCGAGCAGAGTAACGATGCTAAGACACACTTAATGCAAGCACATGAACGGACATGTTTAATCTGTTGTCAGTCTTTTTATAACAATTACATTGGTCATGTGACCGAGCACTGGTCACATGTATGTGGTAAGCAATATGTTAACATATCAGTATGTCAGTATGGTGAATACAGGCTAACCACTAGTAGAGATTAAAGCTGGGTTAGGGTTAACATTGAGGAAAGCTACAAGTAAGGCTAACTAGTTGTAGTGCCCCATGTAACGACTCTACAAAAGGCACCTATTGGAGTCAAATGTAAACTGAATGTCAAATCTCACGCATATCTGTAGCACACATTATTTTATCTAGTGTGGAATTAGCTAGTAATAAGTAGTAGTAGTAGTAGCTAGCATGAAATCAACGATGTCGAGGTACCTTTTTCTTATTGAAACCCTTTATGCACAGCTCTGAAACATGACTTTCTGTTGTCTACTCGGTAAACCCTGTCGATCGATACAATTTCCAAAGGTTTGTTGCATTCAGTGACGGCGTCAGGACTGAATTGTTCGGGGGGGCCGTTAGAGGGGACATCTGGAAACAGTGGGCCAAGGACTTTTTTTTCAAGGCACTTTTTCATTAGGCACTTTTGGTCTGTTTAATTCAACCTGAACGTAACGTAAGCTTCAACGCAGTTTAATTTTGTGTAAAATACACACCGTAAACACACAAAATAAATTACGCTACACATATAGTGCAACGTTGCTACAAAAAAAAAATAAGTAAATAAATAAAATATAAAAATAAAATAAAATAAATAAAAGCTTAGTTTATACATTTGATTTCAAGCTTAGCATGCAAGTTTATTTTTATGATTTTATTTTCTGGTGGTGACTTGAGTGTTGGGATTGGGGGACCGGCAGGGGGGCATGAAATATTTGGGGGGGGGGGGTTGGGTCATGGCCCACCCAGGGCCACCCCTGGTGCCTCACTGGTTGCATTATTATTTAGTATTCAATACCTGAAAACACGGATTTAATGTCTCGGGTAAGAGAAGCAGTTGCTAACTTTCGCCCAAACACTGATAATGAACAACAACAATTGAACAACGACAATAATACGGCAATAATTAGACGCCATGAACCCAACAATCTGAACTTGATGGGTGAAGCACTAGCACGCTTCTAGACACCAAGAGTTGAGAGTACTGAGTAGGCTTAGGAGTTTGAAGATAGAAGGAAACTCTTAAGCAGGTTGATCAGGTCACAGTTACAGAGCTAGCTGTTAATTGGACAACAAACAAATGTATCAAGGTCGTTCTAATGCTAACTTAGACCCATGTTGTCCAATATGTATAAAGTCTTCGCTTTGGCACAGCATCCTGGCCACGTCATCCAAAACTTTCAAAAACTGCCGCTAGACGTGCTGAACGTGCACTCTACAAACTGCTCTCATAACGTTGATCAGTGATGTACCAAAAATGTGGTACTATTCCCATTATTCGAATTCCCGGTGTTGCAGCACTAAACTAACATTGTTTCGCGATAACGGTGACCATCCTTTGAAGTCTTCGGACGATTTATTGCTACGTGAAAAAATCGTGTAATGTATACATTTTTATTACAAATAAAAACGTCAAGTGTGCCGTAAAAAAAGGAGTTATATGATTTACGTTTCATTTTACTTGTTAAAATGTACACGGATAAAAATTGATGATTTTTAATTGAAATAATCAAATGTACAATTGAGAAAATTGGATCTGTTTAAGTGCTGTTGTGCTTTACGTAACATATATGATTGGTAAAGCACAACAGCACTTAAACAGATGCAATTTTCTGAATTGTACATTTGATTATTTCAATTAAAAATCATCAATTTTTATCCGTGTACATTTTAACAAGTAAAATGAAACTTCAATCATATAATTCTTTTTTTTACGGCACACTTGACGTTTTTGTTTGTAATCTGGCTAGCGCTGTAAAGGTTGGATCTGGAGTTTGCTGAATGGCATTGTTCCTTAAATACAATGGTTAAAACAATGTAAAACAATCAAAATGATCGTTTTGGGTCCCGTAACTCCGGAATGGATCGACCAATTCCTTGTAAGGTTGAAGTCCAGGGACATTTCTGGCTCAGATCAGGTTTCAGATTTTAGGTAGGTGCAGTAGTTTTTTTTCTTCTTTTTCTTCTTCTTCTTCTTCTACAACAAAAACAACAACAAGCAAACCACCAACCAAGCAAACCAACCCAAACAAGCAAACCAACCCAACACAACAAACAACACAAACAAACCAAACAACACAAACCAACAAACAAACACCACCACCACGAACAGTGGCTTCCTACGTTTACTCTTGCATGGAATTGCATAGAAACTGAGAAATTAATAGTTTTCTTGGAGAGAGGACTTCAATCATATATACACACGGCTGTCGCCGTGTATAATTAATGAGAATAGACTCTACTACTTTCTTGGCTAAACCTTTTAGTGTTCTGCAGTCACATTGTCTACTTTCTGTTCATCAGCCTTCAAGCACTTTTCTTGGATATGACATTTCCAGGTTTTCAAGGACCCGCACGAACCCTGAATTGCCTGTAGATCTGTGCTAAGCACACTAAGACTAATAGTGTTTAAACATTTTCCAGCCAAGAAGAATGTACCAGTCATCAGCTGATCTATCGTGTGCAACTGTAAAAATAGTAAAAACATTTGAATACAGCAGTAAGGCTTCACGTTGGAATACTTGTCTCCACAAAACACTCTTAGTAATAAACAGTTCTTATTAGTCACTCTACTATAGTTTCTTAAAAAAATTTAGACAAAGTTGGGAGAATTTGTGCTTGTCATCAGCAAATAATATTGATTCAGTTGCGAGATAGAGGTGAAAGGTCCCAAACAACAACAGCAATGTAGTCGCATTAAAAGAACTTTCAAAAGGCCCTGAGTATTTTTAATAGCTGCATTTTAAGCCAAACATTCAATCTGTAATGTTCTATTCCAGTGACCATTTGACCAGAATAAACATTATTATCTAGGATGGCATAAGGGCAATCAATTCAATCAATACGCTGGTGAGGGGTTTGTCGTATATTGTTTTGCGTTTTGATCGTGGCAGTAGAGGAGGAGGCGTGGCAATTGTTCTTCGTTCTGGGTTGGCCTACGTCAGACGGCTCCACACCGGATCGACTGAGGCATTGTCGATTGATTTGGGACCGGACCAGCTGCGAATTGTGCTGGGATACATCCCAAATGGCAGAGACGAACATTCAATTTTAGATATGTGTAATTTTTTGCAGGCAAATTTTAGCAATGACAAACCTAATTTAGTTTTGGGTGATTATAACATGTCCTGCGTAAACTGGAGTCAGAGTTCTGCAAACTCGGTTCAGAATATTTTTTTACCTGCGTATCCGAGCTTGGTCTGCAGCAGCTTGTTGAGGAGCCGACTAGGGGGGATAGAATTTTGGATCTTATCTTGGTGGATGGTGAGCGTATGGTGAGTGAGATCGAGGCAATTGACAATTTTGGAGGCAGTGATCACCAAATGGTCACCTTTAGTCTTAACTTTAATGTAGCAAATACTACAGAAGTCTCTCCGAGAGAAAAAATTAATTTTAACATGCTGCACCATGTATTGGCTGACATTCACTGGCATAGGCAGATGTCACCAATTATGGACATCAATGAACTGTGGGCTGTCTTTCACGGGTTGGTCTGCAAGGCGGTCGATGACTGCAAATCTATATCTAGAAGGCCAAAAAAGCACCACTGCCCCAAAGTAATCACATTGCTGACACGAAAGAAACTCCGGTTGTGGAAACAGTACCGGCTCACTAGGGATGCAGTGGCTAAAGACAAATATAACACTTGCAAGAGAGAAATGGCTTTGAGATCGAGCGGGAAAAAAGGATTCTCAACAATGGTTCACTTAATGCTTTCTATAACCATGTTAGGCTGCAAACAAGCGCAAAAAGGTCCATTCCCCCCTTAAAGATGGATTCCAGAGTCTTTTTATCAGACTTGGACAAGGCGAATGCCTTTAATTCAGCATTTGCCAGTAATTTTGTAAAAGATAATGGGCATATTCCCATTGGAGTTGCTGTAAACCATAATGCCCTACTTTGCGCAAATGTCCAGCTAACTTCCTCATTAGTCTACAGGGTCCTTAGATCTCTCAAGAATAGTTTTGCCCTTGGACCAGATGGTTTCTCTTCACACTTCTATAAAGAATTAAAACATGAGCTTTGCCTTCCATTAACCATGATCTTCAAACGTTCCTTGTGTACTAACAGTATTCCTGATCTTTGGAAAACCGCTAAGGTTATTCCAGTATAAAAAAAGGGTGATTCTGCAAATCCGAAGAATTACAGACCGATCTCTCTCACTTGTGTTCCGTGCAAAGTACTTGAGCGCATAATTCGCGACCACATGTTCAAGTATCTAAATGAAAATAATATTCTAAATTCTGACCAGTACGGTTTTGTTCCAGGTAGGAGCACTACCCTCCAACTACTACATTGTATGGATCATTGGACTAGGGCTGTGGATGAGCGTAAGCCAGTCGATATTGTCTTCATCGACTTCGCGAAGGCTTTCGATTCGGTTGTTTATGAGAAGTTATTTTTCAAGTTACAATTGTGTGGATTTAGCAATAATCTCATGCAATGGCTTAACTCCTTCCTTCTTAACCGACAACAGCGGGTCCAAGTGGGAAATAGACTGTCTGATAATCAACCAGTTATAAGTGGGGTACCTCAGGGTTCAGTTTTAGGCCCGCTACTGTTTGTCATTTACATAAATGATCTGACAACAAATATCCCAGAAATTAATATCCCAAAATTTGCTGATGATGTGAAGCTATATAAGGTCGTTACGGACCTGCATGGCCATCATGTTCTAGGCACAGCCATTGCCCACACTGAGAAATGGTCTGAGGAATGGCAACTACCTATCTCCGCTACTAAATGCAAGACTCTGCACCTCGGTAGAAATAATAAGAATTTCAGTTATTCCATTGGTAATTGTACCCTTGAAAACGGATGTCTTTATATGGATCTTGGGGTTTTCTTGACTGGTGATATGAAGAGCTCCACACACATTAACGTAATCGTGAAAGCTGCCCGTACCCGAGCGATTCTGATCCGACGGTGTTTTAAATCACAAGATGTTACAGTTCTTGTCCGTGCTTTTAAGACTTATGTAAGGCCCCTCTTGGAATATGCCTCGCCAGTCTGGTCACCCTACCTGATCAAGGATATTGTGTTGATCGAATCTGTCCAGCGTAAGTTTACGAAATTGCTCCCAGGTCTTTATCACAAATCGTACAATGAGCGTCTTAACCTTCTAAATCTAACAACACTTGAAAATTGCAGGTTGATCGCCGACCTCTCACTCACATACGGGCTTTTAAATAACTTGTTTGATGTTGATGCCCGGCAGTTTTTTGTTATTCGTGGTTGTGAGAGGACTAGAGGCCATCCACTGAAGCTGGTGGTCGACCGCCCTAGGACTGACACCCGTAAATTTTTCTTTTGTAATCGTGTTGTGGATCCTTGGAACCATTTGCCATGGGAGGTTGTCATGGCACCTTCTCTGTCCAGCTTTAGGAGATTGGTCAGGAGGGTCGACCTCTCAGAGTTTTGTCGAGCTTGACCCTCGGTGTGCGCTGCAGCTCTGCTCGGTGTGCATTTTATTTCTTATACCTGCTTGTTCTATATCTTTTGTTTTAAACCATTAAACCATCATGTTTTATTTATGCTGTGTGTTAATCCGGTTACAACTTCACAACATATGTTTTTACTTCACTTTATTTTTATTATTTTTATTAAGATTGACAATTGGCTTTGGCCAAGCTTTAACCTATGATTATTTTATTTGCTTATTTATTTTTTATTTTTTAAGAAACGTTGACAATTACATCCGGCTTTCCCCCAACTTGTCCCACACATCGGGGACCACTGTGTCCCTGGTAGGTTTAACCTTGGTGGTAAGGCATTCGTGACCCAAACCCAATACCATCAACCAATACCATCCTCTGCAGCCGAGCCATCGTCTTCGTTTCAAACTTTTAAATTCTTTAACTTTTGTAATTTATCATGGTTTTTTTTAGTTTTAACTTCGGATGGCAGTCAGTGGTCACCAGGTCCTTGCCATTCCGGTTGCATTTGCAGCAAACTTATTATTATTATTATTATAATTGTATAAAACACTAATTATGTATAAAATAGGTAGGCTAAATAATAAGCAAACATCCAATTATACTGGGTCTTTAATCGACACTCCGGTGTACACAATATTGACCCCACAATATGGCCAATTAAATCAATGACAGATTGTTATGATTTGATTGTATCGATTACAATTATCGGCAATGAGTCGAACGAATGGCATTACGGATTAAGTCGAGCGGTAAACCTAATCATTATTATATTCTCTAAATTAATTAAAGGAATCTCGGGTTAATTTAGCAGCGTACGTATAGGTACTAGTTAAGCCTTAACCATCATAGCTATTGCTAATGAATCAGAATACTTAGCTCTATTATAGAAGATTGAGTGAGGCTATCGGCACTCGGCTATAGCTGGGTGGCAAAGCCACGTCCCCAACTCGGCACGGCTCCTGGCCTGGCGTACTATGAATTGGGACCTGCGGAATCTGACTGGAGTGAACTAGTTAACAACTGTTGGGCGGCTGATGATCGACTGATGTCATGCCTTCCGAGGATCGGTTTAAATACTGTAGCATTATCGGCCATGATCGATCCATTGTAGTATTGATTTATTATTTAAATGCTAAATATAGTAATATTTGGACAGCTTGGGCCCTTATCGCCAAATGGGACCTCTACGCATGTCAATCATTCCATTGTTGCTTTTGGGTTCATTAATTGTTCCTCCGTATGCGGTGCTTTGAAGTTATATGCCGCCATCCCGTGTGGGAGGGATTTATTGTTATTCCACGAAGTGATCGATCACGAGCGACGATCTTATCGTAATTAAATCTATTTCTAGAAAGTCGTTTAGGTTCTACGAAACTGTCGTAAATAATGTCAGCTGGTAATGCACTCCTTTAAAGTCTTACAATAGGTGTAATTACACTTGTTCAGTCTCAAATGATCTTGCCGCCTCTCTGTCGTCTTTGAAGAAGGACTCCCAATTATATTTGCTATCTGGAGTCGTTTTGATCTATCCAAATAAATACTCGGCTCATGCATTTAATAAATGTATGATATTATGCAAATATGCATCCAATTAATTAATTGTATTGTTTCTCTTATGAATATTAATTAAGCCATTAATTATTTCCTTACATAATCCCTGTTCTTCCTAAAATCATGGTACCTTTTTAGTGGTTCCTTATTTTAGCTTCCAAACTCAGCTCATTTATAACAGAAACTGCGTTACATAATTAAGCAAGAATTTCGCATTTACCGACTGGCCCAAAGTTAATTGTCGTGTGCCTAGGGAAAATGCACCTTTCTTTGAGGTAAAAAAAACAACCCTCACAGAAATCAGGGCAATAATTATGTACAGCAAGGTTAAATTGCCTTATTAATCAAGCAATATTATTCTGGGTGGAATTGGAATAAAATACTGTATGGCTTAAATGCATGCAAGACTCGAGAGCGCAATCTCCATGTAACTGAACACAATTTATATAAAATCAACTTTGTTGCTGTTGATCTGAAATAAATAATATTTCGCTTTTTTTGGTCTGGCCACATGGGTTATCCCTCTCACTTTCGATGAGGGAGGCGTGGCACTTTTCCATATCGTGTCTACCTTTGACCTCGAGTTGGCCACTAGTCCCGCCAAGGTCGTTCAAGGCTGAGTGGGTTTCTCTACCCTCGGTAATTACGTCGCCAACCATTTGGCCTAGTTTTCGCTCTAGCTGGGGGAATGAAAGAAATACAAGCATTACTGGCTATGTTTTTCAATTTTCATTTTTTTCCCTTTGAAATCTTTTTCTTGCCTCTTCACATTTGGAAGAAAAGTCACTTTATAGCCAAAAGTGACTTCAATTTGCTCTTTATCGGCAATGTAATATATAAAATTTCATGGAATGTCCAATTGTCCATGGTTCGACTCAACAGTACTATTTGACACTGTAAAATTTAATTATTATTTCCCTGCAGTACCAATGGCAACAAGATTTCATCGGAATACACAGTCTCAAAATAAAATATCATATGCATGCTACATACATGAGTC
The DNA here is from genome assembly GCA_023313725.1 of Lithobius niger. Lineage (NCBI taxonomy): Eukaryota > Metazoa > Arthropoda > Chilopoda > Lithobiomorpha > Lithobiidae > Lithobius > Lithobius niger. The sequence continues at coordinate 71,039 of JAHWFP010264406.1, forward strand.
ACCCAGAAACTTGTATGTTTCTGAATATACATCACTTGTTTGGTCCCGTGCTGGGATTCAAACTGGCGACCAAGTTATCAAAATCAAGTTCTAACTAGCTTTTTAATTATTTGGTAAAATTTTCATGCTACATATTAACAAAATAAGCATTAAGACAAGGGAGGGGACAGGATACCTGTTTTGTTACCCCATTAAGTCATATTCGCTTAACCTCTTTATTTAAGTGTCATTTACTGTTATTCCCAATGAAAATTTCCACGATTGTGTGCCTATTGCGTACTTAATTTTTCAAGATATTTTCACATACTCGACGTTTTGGTAGTATTTTTTGTTAGTGTCTGCATTTGACTAAGTTTCGTTTTTGAAACAGCATAACGAGTACTGCAACTCATTCATATATGCGGTTTGGTTGATGTGGCGTGTACAATATATTATGTGTTTATTTGTATTTGTTTCTCCCATTTTGACTACTACGAGACAGTTTGCCAGGCAAAAGAGCTCGTTATAGGCGATAGCCTTACTGACAAATCACTCTATAACAAGCACTCTAGTAACGAATACGAGTCACTACAGCATCGCACAACACTAGGCTCAAGGATCGTGCCGTTCACGTGCCGTTCATGTTCACGTGCCGTTCACGTGCTCAAGGATCGTGCCGTTTTGCCTATGCTATCTACATTGGTCCTCCTGAACGTAAGCGACCAATACATAGTAGCAGTCAGAAGCTGGAATTCTAAAATTCCAGAAACCTACCATTTAAAATTAAAACGAAATGCAGCAATCATACAACATTTTCTTTTTCATTTGTGCTGCTACTACAATTTTTTTTTTCGAAATGCAAGTTACCAATAACCTGCTGTAATAGGTATTTTTTTGTATCTAAGCGTTGCGATTGCAAACTGTTTAACTTAGAATATGCACGGCATCCGTAAAATTTTCGGCATCTAAGCGTTGCGACTTCAAACTGTTTAACTTACAGTATGCATGACATTCGTAAAAATTTTTTCGATATCTAAGCGTTGTTACTGCAAACTGTTTAACTTAGAATATACATGACATCCGTAAAATTTCTCCTCGGTAGCTAAGCGTTGCAACTGCAAACTGGTTAACTAGAGTATGCCTGCTAATTTAATTTTGAATATCTTGTTCAGAGCGATTTTGCACCGCTTGTGCGGTGACTAGCACCGGAAGTCAAATCAACTACATTTTTTTTCAATTAAGGGGACGAATTTCGTCCGACTTTCACATCACTGAGTGACAATGTAACACAGTCCTAGTTACCCTGGGCAAATCAATAATACGAGTTGGCCAGACTCCATCATTGAGTCGCTAGGCTATAAGTCTGCACTTACAACACTAAAGTATTACATGCGGTTGTTGCCATCCAGGAAAAGTGCTTTCCAGAATGTGGTAGATCTTTCAAGGTTTTTTCACTACAACCTAAGTAAACGTGTGTAATCTGTTCTTTAGGAACTTACGTGCGAGGTACTTTGAAACTTAGTGTAACTATTAAATTGAACTTACGTCTGGCGTTCCAGGTCTTAAGCGTACCTCACCTTTAATCAAGTTGGATTCACATAGCGAACCATTTTATATAATTACCGTTAAGTGTGCTTTACCATAGGTAGCAACAGTGTGTTTTCACGTTAGCAACTTTACAATGAGTAAAAGGAATGTTTTCCCAAATTAACTACTTTACCATTGGTAACAGGAACGTTTTCCAAAGTAACAAGCTTCACCATAGGTAACAGCAATGTGTTTTTTTCTCGAATTAATAAGTTTTGCAATGAGTAACAGGAATGTTTTCCAAATTAATTGAGCTCTACAATGAGTAACAGGAATGTGTTCCAAATTAATTGAGCTCTACAATTGTTGCCCCATTAATCTATGAAAATTTCTATATATATTTTTTTTATTTGCATGGTAATTAATTTTTAGTGTGTCATGGCAAGGAGGGGTGGGGTGTATAATTTACACTTATGTTTTCACCACAAGGCTAGGGATCACTTATCTTTTTATTTGTTAGTCCTGGATCATGATGGAATGATCCCTGTTCTATGATTTAGCCTCTTTTCTCCATTTATCAGCCATCCTGACACTTTACCACAATTCAGTGTATGTTGCACCATTTTTCTGAAAATAACTCAGTTATTATTTTTTTGTTTATTTCAAAAATTCGGCCCACGTTTTTTTTGGACCACAGCACCTTTGCTTAAGTACAAAAAGTGCCGAGTTACAGATTATACAAAAGGACGAAGGAAATGAATTATGACACAGCAAAAACTAAAAGCAATCACCGTACAGTACTGCAACTCATATTTCTATGTTATCTGAAAACATATCACAATTATTTACACTTTTGTACATGTTTGTGACCTTATACATGAATTAAATGATTTTATTTCATAGAATATTGTTTCGGAATTTTCTTTTCCTATTTTAAAAGAATAGTTCTGTATTTTCCCACTATGGAGTGAGTTTGCTAATTTTAGCTTCTTGGGTGGGTAGCAACTGTTGCCATGGTCAAGGGTGGGTCTTCCTGACCTACATTGACCATCCCTTATGTCGTTTTTTTTTTCTTTTTGACAAGTACTTTTTTTTCAAAAGTGTTTTAACTTTAAATCAATGGTTCTCAAAAGTAAAACTGAGTTACTTTGAAGCGAAATGCTTATTCTCAATTTTGCTGGTACTGGTTCTATAAATTCTAGGCCTTTTGGTAAGTTACATGTACACGAAATGGTATAAAATCAATTTCTATTTATTCATATGCTGTTTCATTAACAACGTGGTGCTAATTTATTTGGAGCACTGGAAGAGGAATTTCTACAAACTGGTCTTAAAATAAATGAAACTGCATTTTAATGTTTTACAATTCATCTCTTTACAGATGTGAAAATGCAATATTGATTATTACTATTATCAATTTTAATTTTATAATTCATAATCTTGTGAATGTATAATTAAATAGTATAGCATAGCTATGTACAGTTCGTCCAACTTCCGTTTCATAACTTTTGATATTTTATCCCTTTAAAATAAATGAAGTAGCATCTGCCTAGGACCTTTATTTGTTTCTTTCTTAAATTTAAGAAATGGATGTCCTTAAATGCTTTCATCATCATTTGTCTCATTCGTGAAAGGGAATCCGAGCCAAGGAGTGATATTTTATTTATTTGTGTAATAAATTTAATTCGGCTTGGTGGTCCGAACTAAGTTAAAGAACTGGACTCCTATATAGCCTATTATTTATTTATGTAGCACCATTTCCGCTTCTAGAATAACATGCTATCTAGAATAACTAGAGTGTGAGAGACATGCAATTTCTGAAAATTTTCATTAAAGGGGGTGTGATATTAAAATCTTAGTACAATTTATTTACCATACTAGTTTATATAGTACGTATAAGTTTCAATGACATAAAATGTTAATTTTCAATGTCCGGTAACCATCCGGTAAATATTGGGAATGTATCTTTACAAATTCCTTGGTTTTGAACCTATTTGCCGCAAGGAGTGCGGTAGCGCGAAGTAAGTGCTAAAGTTGGTTAGGCTCTCTGCGTGTAGGAAAATTAAATTCCCGGTGCGCGTTCGAACTCTAAATAATGGTTTTGAAAAGGTAGTTGTAACCTATAGTCTTAATGCAAAAAAATATTTTGCTTGTTTTATTTTAATTTGAATAATTAGTAAGTTGCTTTTAACTGGGGGGTGAGGGGGGTGTAATATCACTCACAAAATTTTCATGCAAATATAACAATTATTTCGGGAGAAGAACATGTTCCAGCTATTTTCATATGATTGAACATCATAATCCCGTATACAATTTTACCGTGATTTCCCTCCATATTGCTCTTATGAACGTGAGAGAATTTAAGGTAACAACATGTCTCGCTATATGGGAAAGTTTATACTTATAATGAACCAATTTACATGTCAATTTCACATGCATTCATAATTTTATGAATTGAATTTTAATCTTTGTCGTTCAATTTTCTGTATTTAAGATGACCAGGATAGCGACAGCGGCGACGTTAAGTGCTGTTGCCGTTTTTCGACTGCCCGTTAAATATAGCGGGGTGGTCATGTTTGTTTTCGACTGTCCCTTGTTTCTTTTCAGGGGTGTATATATTGTACATATTTTAATTTTGATTTTTTTTTTATATTATTATATGTGGTTAAGGGAAATATCATGTTTTGTATGATCATAGATTTCTGAAGTTCTTCCAAATTAAATTTTCTTATTTGTTTCTTAATTTCCTTCATGAAATCTTAAAATTTTAGTCAAAGTTAAATTTCCCTGTTCTTAAAATTTTTCTTTCGTTTGAGTTTATTTCTGTTCCTTATTTTCATCATTTTATCATGACCAAGTATTAATTTTATACTTTTTAAATCTGTGATCGTACAATGTTTTCATATGTACTAATTTTGATCATTTTATTTCAGAAAATGTTTTATATGTATATTCAATGTTCAATGTTTTAATATTTTACTTTTGACTATTTTTTTTTCATTTATGTTGCAATTTATTTTACTTATTTACCAGAACCCTGGACTTGTTTGCTTGTTGTATATATTTTATTCTGATTTTACTGTGTTTTGCAACATTGTTAATATTAGTGTTCGTAATCGTAGTTTACCGTAAAGAATTAACTTTTCGTCCAAATTTTTTTTTTACTAATGTTTTCTTCAAATCTAGTCAAAATTATTAAATTCAAATTTCCTTAAATTTCATCCAAGCAATTATTTCAATTTTCTTGAATTTACTTCATTTGATAATTTTAATTTCTTTTCTACTGTAACTTATGGTTACGACATGGTTATATGGATTTATTTTCTTATTTTATGGTTTGTCCATGTCTTATTTGTTGCAACCTTTTGTCTAACATGCTTGTGAATATTTTGATTTCGTTATTTTATTTTATGTCCTGTGATTTGCCATGTTTTGTAAATATTATCATTCATATTTTATCATTTGCTTGTGTCCTGTTGTAAATATTTATTAATTTATGTTTTTGTACGTCGTGTTTATACGTGTTTACGTATATTTCGTATTTTATGTTTTGTATATATTTTTCTTATTTTCTACATACGAACAAAAGTCACCAGAAAAACGCACACTTTCACAACAGAAGACACTCACATTCACGCTCCGTTTATAATGGAGTTTCACAGTACGAAATCTAACGATCATTTTCTACATAATAGTATTTTCTAAAAAATCTTACGAGTTTCCGTCTCAAAAGTTATTTTACATTACATCCTGAAACAGAATAGACTTAGCTATTTCCATGTATTTATGTGATGTAACTGTGTTCAGTATCATGCACTGTGAGAATCGAAACTGCGTAGGTGACTGGTCTAGCAATCATGCGTTGGTTTCGGAAAGAAACTTCCATTTTTACTCACTAGGGTACCCGCGTGCAGAGCGCGTGAACGCTCTTTCACGGTGATGCCATGTTTTCTTAGTTCTCCGTTGGATACGCAAAGAATTACTCATCCTCAACGTTTGCCTCTTCCAACCTCCGACGCAGCCTGATTTTTGGGGTCATTTTTACTGCTACGGGTATTATAACCATGCGTAGAACCAAGCATTCTTTGTTTATTTAGTTCGTAATCTATTTTACGGTATTTTTTTTGTAAATAAGAGGCCGATTTTGACTTGACGCGTTTGGGTTTCTTGGTTGAGCCTGTTTCTGAACCGCTAGCTGCATCGTCAGGCTCAGAAGGCGCAAACGTTGGTGGTTGAATCTCCGATAAATGGTCTGTCAGATCTTCCAAAAGTTTTGCTATGTACTGTTGTAATTTTATTTCAGCTTCCGTCAAGGTACCGTTAAGCTGCTCCGATAAATCCAAATTGGTAGGTCCGTTAGAAGGAACAGGTTGGTTGTGCATTCTTAGGAACCATGGTCTTAAATTGTTCACATGTGCGCGAACGACTTTTAATGGATCCAAAAAATGTACAATACGAACGATAACATCATTAACAAATTCCATAATTCTGAACGGTCCCGTCCAAGCACGAAGTAATTTCGGTGAAATTTGTTTAATTGGTAAGAAGTCGCGTAATAATACGTAATCATCGACTATGTAACGGTACGGACGTGCAGTGCGATCATAAAAGTTTTGTTGTCTTTTAACTGCTTTCCAAGTATGCTCTCAAGCGACTTCGAATGCTGCTTGTAGTCTACTGTCTAGACGTACTATAGTGTCATCACTATCATAGCAGATTCGTGGTGGTTCAAAAGCTAATGCACTCGGCAATCTAAATTCTGAACCGTGATGTAAATAATGTGAGCTAATTAGCGTGGTTGAATTAGGACACGCATTTAGCGCTATAGTCACTAGTTCTAAATACTCGCACCAATTTTCTGGACAACTTGCAGAAATTTTACGTAGTACTGTCTCTATTCTCTTATTTGCTGCTTCTACCGTTCCTCCTACCCACGTTGTGTTAGGAGTGAAGTTTATCTGTTTAATATTGAACAAATTTGACAATCTTGCCACAATAGAGTTGTTTATCTCGCTTCCGTTATCTCCGCGCAGTTGCACGGGTACTCCAAATCTAGCTATGAGGTGACAAAACAACTTATTGGCTATTGTTTTTGCTTTCTTATCGGGAATTCCGAATGCAATTACATAACGATTGAAGTTGTCAATTAACGTAATTATGTAGACGTTCCCGTGAACGCTTTTATTCAAAGGTCCAATGAGATCCAAGCTCCATGAATGACCTGTTCTCTGTAGGGGTTGATAGGCTCTTAGCTTAGCTTTTAGCGGCTTGTTAAGTCTAACGTAAGCTTGACATACTTGACAAGTTTTAACGTAATGTGCAATATCGTCCATCATTTTAGGCCAATAGCAATAAAGCTCTATTAATTCTCTAGTATTACTGGTTCCGCGATGTCCGGCGCCAGGTGTGGAATGATAATCTCGGATACAATAGTTCCGTAAAAAATTGTCGCATTGTCGCATGGCGGCTCCGAAATGAGTATGATCTACCGTCGGATGTGACGTCATGCTTGTTTCACAGCAGTGCGCAGCGGTCGTCTGAACTATATTTTAGCGCAGTTGACGCATGAGTAAAGCAGCCAGGATGGAGGGATTTATGTGCCTTTAACCGTATGAAAATATCTAAATGGTACATTCCAGTCACTTTGAATGGAATCGAGTTACTAATGGAACAAGATTCTGGTGCAGATGGAACAGTCATTTCCATGGATTGGTACAACAAGTAATTGTCTAATGTGCTATTACAAAATAGCCCATCTACATATATAATACGGAGCAGGCGGCCAAGTCACCGGCCACGCCATTCCATCGTACAATCAAGCACCCCACCCTGTAGTGCCATCTGTTGATGGGATTTGCCTTCAAATTCAGGCCGGGACACTTTTCCAACGTTTTCGAACAGATGGTGCACCTTACCAAAAGTGCCATGTCACCGTCTATTGACGGCCTTGGACTACAAGTTGGGGTTATAACACTTTTTCCTGCCGCATCGTTTTTGGGTTCGTTTTTTGGTATTGTTGTGGTACCAAAGCGGCCAACAAAGTTTTAGTCGTGTGGACTGTGCCATTGTTGGCGTTTGAGCTAAAAATCAAAACAACCCGTGTCTACTAAACCAGACAACTTTAAACCAAATGACGATTGGTTCTTAATTTCGAGGCCCCCAATGGGCCTCGAAATTGGCCGCCTAATACGATGAAAGGCGCATTTATTTCCTAAATGTTAACTTCTAGAAAGGAGTTGAATTGTTTTTAAGTGGGCGGCAACAATTGTTGCTTGCAACAATGTCGCAAAGAACGGTACCGAGGTGAATTGTTTCAAAGGATGAACTTAAACATAGGGTTACTTGCTTACTGAATGCTGGATTTCTCAGGGCTTTTTAGCCTTTAGTCAAACATACGCATGCGACTCTCCGCGGCTGCACCAAAGGGAAAATGTCACGGGGAGCCGTTTTCGGGGGTTGCCGGAGAGGGTGCCAGGGCAAGTGTGTGTGGCGGGCAATGCGCACTACCGAAGTGATTGTTTTGAAGGATTAACTTAAACATGGGATTACTTGCTTACTGAATGCTGGATTTTTCAGTGACAGGGTTTTTTTTAGCCTTCAGTCAAACACACGACAGCGACTTTTCCAGGGCTGCACCAAAGAGAGAATGTCACGGGGCGATGTTTTCGGGGAGGGGGAAGCGGGCAAGCGTGTATGGGGGGACACGTATGCAAATCCGAGAGGGGGCAGGAGTGTGGGGATTGGAGGTTAAAGTAATTGTGAGGGAGAGGCCATATGTGGGAGCCATTCACATGTTCAGTTTTCGGTTTGATACATTTAAAACCAAAGACCAAACATCTGGAGGGAGGTGGGGGATGAGCAGCATGCGCACGGGTACAACTAGTACTCAATAAACTCGTACACCGAAGGGGAGGAGAAAGCCATGTTTGTAAATGATTTAGAAGTAACTGTTACAAAACATTACAAGTCAAATTTATTTTGCAAAGATTGGATTTCTGTTTTTCGAGTCGGAAATGATGCCTCTTTTGATCTCCAAACTAAAGTTAAACAGGTTATACAAGTTAAAGTAAACCCTTCTGTGGTTAACACAAAGGAGATTGAAGAGGGTTTTCCAGAGCTTTTTGGGCCTGGCTTTGGAAAATTCAGAAATTACAAGGCCAAAAATACAGTTGAAGGCTGATGCGAAACCGGTATATCGCCGAATTCGCTCCATCCCCCTTGCATTAAAAGAGTGAGTTAATCAGGAAATCCTGCACCTTGTTGGCCTGGGTATTCTGGAGGGTGTGGAAACTTCAGAGTGGGCGACTCCTCTGGTCCTAGTTCATAAACCGAACAGTGACATATGTGTCATAGGGGATTACAAAACCACCATTAATCCTCAGCTAGAGATTGACCACTATCCAGTTCCCACAGCCGCTGAGTTATTTAGCGAATTGTCAGGCAGTGATACCTTTAGTTTGATACATTTGAAGGATGCTTTCCTGCAGATTGAGCTGGATAAGGAGTCTCAAGCTGCTTTAACGATAAACACGCCACTAGGACTTTACAGATGGCTTAGAGTGCCTTTAGGCCTAACCTCAAGTCCAGGAATATTCCAGCGCGTTATGACACAAGTCACTAACAAAATTCCTAAGTGCATGCCATTTTACGACGACGTTTTGGTCAGTGGCAAGGGACAATCCCATGACGAATCGTTAAACCAACTTTTGACTGCACTTCAAGATGCAGGTGCTAAACTTCGTATTGACAAATGTAAGCTATCACGGCCTGAACTGAAGTATCTTGGTCACATGATTAATGCTGAAGGTCTTCACACCCTGCCAGAAGTTATTGAAGCCATTACAAACGCCCCAAACCCTACAAGCATTCAAGAGTTGCAAAGTTTTATTGGTTTCGTAAATCACTATTCAAAATATCTCCCAAACTTGGCACATATTCTTGCCCCAGTGACCAGGCTGTTGAGCCCTAAAGTAAAATGGATCTGGGGGAAGGATTGTGACAAGGCAGTTGAAACTGTAAAAGAACTTTTTATTTTAAGTCTAAAATTTTAGTCCACAACGATCCCAAAAAGAAGCTTAAACTGGTTTGCGACGCAAGTCCCCATGGGGTGGGCTGTAGTTTGATGCATGTAATGCCTAATTGTTATAAAAAAGACTGACAACAGATTAAACCAGAGGGTGGCAACTGTACTAGAAACAATGCATTACAAACCTTCGCAATCTGCCTTCCATCAACGCTTGGCCGACGTCAACAACGCAACATGGTGCCAGCCAACTTCCGGTTCTCGTCTGAATGAGATCTGATGAGATTCACCAAAGGCCAATTCTACAATATATTTATTTATTTATTTTATTTACAAAATTATTGTAACCCCCTATAAAAAGCATAACAGCAATTTCAGATTACCACCACCAACCAACAACCATTTTGCGAATCTCATTCAGCCAAGAAGAATATGGCGGCGCCTCTTAATGTATCCCTTTCACGCCTGTCTCGTCTCTGCTCTAGCCTGAAAAATTCATGAAACTGTTGTTTTAATTTGAAATTGCTGTCATGCTCTTTGTGGGGGGGGGGGGGTTACAATAATTTTGTAATAAAAATAAATAAATAAATATATTGTAGGATTACCATATTGTGGTTTACATATATCGTTCTAGAATACACATTCCATAATTCATCATTTCTGTTGTACTTGTGCGATTCAGGTAAATATGTATTGAGGTTACCAAAAATGTGAAAACACTGTATATCTTTTAAATGATGCAAAAATCAATTTCTACAATCGAACAGCTATTGGAAAATTAGTGCAAACTTATTTCCTGTGCTAGGATACATTTGCAAAGATCACAGTGTAACTGTAGCCATGCACGTTTTTCCCTACTCGTCGGACTTGTGCTTCTCGAACATTGTGTACCCCATGCTAATCATTATGGTGGCTGCCATCTCATAATCTCGAAGCGGATGTATCGATGCTGGCTGCATTTTTAGCCGTAAATCTGCTAGTCCAGTAAACGCAGTTTACCATATTTCATCCTAGATTAAACACGTCCGTTCCTGTGCTTGCATTAAGTGTGTCTTAGCATCGTTACTCTGCTGGGGGAACCTACGCAATTGTCCACCATCAGGACATAACACCTTTTATGGTTTGACATTTGGGGATGGTTTAAAACCAAAGATTGTAATCATTTGTAATGCTGTTTTCGTGAACATTGGGAACACGTCATCGTTATCTAAATAATTGTCCTCCATAACTGAGTAACAATGCAGACTCGGGTAACTTATTGTTTTCGTTTCACAATACATTGTAATTGTAACTTATCTAAAATAAATCTAGACACGCCAAGTTAGGACAATCAACACAACAAACATCACATCAATTCAAGTCGAGGTTGTAAACCATTGTAGCGCGACATCATAGCGTCAGTGTCTTATATCTTGAAGCATAGTTGGGCACATTTCAAGTACTTCGGGGAAAATAATAATGCGGTACAAAAGCTTAAATTGTGTTGAAATCGAGAGCAATGAACCACCTAACAAAAATTAACTCGTGTAGGAATGCCAGCTAAGCTGCTCTCAATGCAAACTCTGACCTTCAATAACATTGCAAATGTGAAGCTAGCTACTAACTAGCGAATTATAGTTCGCTCATCCCCATGTTAATTTCCATAGGGTGATTATTCATTCATACCGAGATAATGGAAAGGCTTCCAGATAGGAAATTGGACGAATAGCTGCAGTACGATACGAACTGCGTACCATTTATGGTTCGGAGCTTAGGGGTGTAATGGGGATGGCGTGGGATAGCACGTAAGTACGATAATATTGTTATAACCATTGTTAGTATTGTCGGCATCGTCTCTCATTGGACAGCCAAAATCCGCACAATGACAACGTGTATACTGACGTGCGTGCCTAGACACACACTAGTGTAGCACGATAAATCTAAACAACGTTCCTAAAGAAATTGTATTCACGTCCAATTCACGAATAATAAACCAACTGTAAAAATAAAGCAACATAAATAAAGCCAAAAACTGGTGAAGAGGGCACCAAGTTGAAAGTAGTTCGGCCCTTCAAAGGAGTGATACCAACAGACCAAAAGTAACGAAATACAACAAATTACAACAAAATTAAAACCAAGCAAAAACCTATAAAGAGGTGACTTAGTTGAGAATGGTTCAGCCTCTACGCAAAAGGTAGTAGCAAGTGTTGAAAACCAATTTCTTGTTGACGTGCCACTTTATTACATGTCTGCATCGTAGTGGAGTTGAGTCTAATACACAATTTAAAAAAAAGGACTGATATGATATCAAAAACAAAAACTGGTAAGAGGGGCCGCCAAGTTCCGAACGGTACGGCCCTTCAAAGGAGTGATATCAACACACCAAAGTATTCGCCAACTTAATCGCACCGAATAATACTTTGGACGTTAAATGAAAACTTGAACATTTCTACCGTAGTTTTCATTTAACTTTCGAATTATTAAGCAGTGCGATTAACTTGGCGAATGCTTTGGTGTGTTGATATCACTCCTTTTAAGGGCCGAACCGTTCGGAAATTGGCGGCCCCTTTTACCAGTTTTGGTTTTTGATATGATAAAGGTATATCATTGTCTATTACTGTTTATGATGAAGAAAATCCGTGCAGGGTTACTGCTCCTTGAATCAAAAAAAAAATAAGAAAAATAAGCCTAAACTAAACGAAACTAACTTAATCGCACTCAGTTCTTTTACAGTCAAATGAATACAACAGTCACTTTATTGGAAATATAATTAATCAGCGACCATTAATTATAGCAAAGTTACGATTTCCTTCAGGATGTTCAAGTAACGATTTACAATTATATTTTCATTAGGAGCTCACAATCAATACTTACACTAAAGCAAAACCATACAATGACCAAAAGGGGTGATATCATACCAAAACCCCGTAAGGGTAAAGGGACTCATCAAGTTTTGGACATAGACAGTAGTGATATCAGAGCCAAAATGGCTGCCACCAAGATTTCCGTTCCAACCCTGATCACTCAATCTTAACTGACACCTCGGTGTTGTCGGTGTCGGTGTTAAGCTTGAGTGATCACGGTTCGGACTACAAACTTGGTGGCAGCCATTTTGGCTCTGATATCAACAACTTTCTATGGCCAAAACTTGATGGGTCCATTTACCCTTATGGGCTTTTGGTACGATTAGCTTTACAATGCACACTGCAAATTGTTGTACTGCAGAAGAATAACATTCAGTTTCACAGAGTTGCCCGAGTAATCAGTTCAGGTGATAACTCGGAGATTACAGACCCAATCCTGATGACAGGCTGACCATTCACACTAAAAACTGATTGGGAAGATCATGGGAATAATCCTCTGATCCTTGCTCACGAAGTTTGATCCCATCATTTAGGGTCAACAAACCAGCAGAACAATGCTAGTAATCGAATCAAATAATTTTATCAGTTAGTTCCATGGGAGTCAACAGGTGTCTTGTCATCCCACAAAGCTTCAAACCCCGTCATTATATGCTAAGTAGGGGTGTGCAAAACAGAAAAAATGTAATTCGAAACCAGAGTTTGCAACTGCAGTCAAGCATTTGGTGAAGACATTTTAAATTTTTTTTTAGTTTGTCAGGATAAAAACATAGACGCTGCCAGGAGTGTCCATACTTTGACCACCGCTTCATATTTATATTCCTTGTCCCAAGGCCATCTGGGAGAGAAGTTGTTTCGTACCCGGCTCCGGGCCAGTTGATTCATCCACAATTTTTTTTTACCGGAGAATCCGCTAAATTTCGGCACGTGCATGAACTGGCGCCGAGTCAGGAGGAGACACGTGATTTTTGCCCGAGTCGGCGTTGCATTGTAGAAACTAAGCATCTTAAACTAAGATGTTACGGCATCTTATATTTCCATTCGTTTTAAAGAAGTTTTTGGTATTTAATAATAATAATAATTTGTTGCGATAGCAACGGGTCTGGCAAGGACTGGGGAGTCACTAACAGCCAGCCACAATTACATGTAAATACAGTGTACATAAAACGGCGAAGAAATGATGATGGTAAGAGGTTTGGGGACACGAATGCCTTACCACCAAGGTTAGACCTACCAGGGACTCAGAAGGCCCCCAATGGCATTGCCAAACGTGCAGGACATGGTAAGGGTGTGAAAAGTGTTAAAAGGCCCAAAATGATGCTGTACAATTAAAAAGTATAAACAGTGCTAAAAAATTGTATGCTACGGTGAATACTAAAAACTAAAACACCCAGATAGTGGGATTTGTCATTACTTAAAAACAACAATAAATAAAAAACAAATATATAATAAAATTAATAATAAAAGCTCCATAAAACATCATAAAAACAACTAATTAAAACCACCTATGATTTATAATAATCAGTTTAGCCCGAAGGACAAGGAGATAGGCAGGGCTTGAGGCTACTAATGCCGTTCCTGAAGATGATTATGTTAGTATGCTCGTTTTAGAAATTTATGGAGGGGTTGCCTGGTGACCAAGCGTCTGAAGGCAGAGACGGAGGGCGCGGACACTGTGTCCTCACCAAGCGAGTTCCATGGCTCGATCACTCGATGAGCGAAGAAGTTTTTTTTAATCTCAGTATGTGGAATACCACCAGAAAGCTGTAGGGAGTGACTTCGAGTACGGGTACACGTTGAAGTAGTATGAAGTTTGAAGTTGAGTGGAACGTCGACCGACAACAAAACCCTAACAATTTTAAAAGTCAGAGTTAAATCTGTCCAGAGACGGCGTAGCTCCAAGGACTGTAGGCCGCCGGGACAGGCGATCAATATGAGAGACCTCTCGGAGACCGAGTATACCACGTGTGAATTGTCGTTGCACCGCCTCAATACAATCAATGCGGTGACCAAACTGGGCTTGCGTACTCCAGTATTGGACGAATGTAGACTTTTAAGGCCCAGACCAGATTGGCAACAGAAGATTTTATGAAGCAACGTTTCACAAAAGCCAGACGGCGATATGCCAGACCAGAGACCTTCGCGCAATGTAGAGATGATTTAAGATCCTTGGTCAACCGAACACCAAGGTCTTTCACCATGGTCAAGGAATTTAATGGGCGAGAATCCAAATGGTAAAGAAAGTCAGGGTTGGAATCACAGACATGTAGGACACCTCATTTACCCTGTGATAAAAGGAGCTGCCAAGTCGTGGACCAATTAAGTATTGTGTCGATGTCTGATTGTAAAAAAAAACCCTCCTGGAAATTAATAATTTTTGAACTTGATTTGACGTCATCTGCAAATTTAAAGCAAGGTCTGTCGTCCCAAACAGTTGTTGGCTTCAGATCATTAATGTATATCACAAATAACAGTGGCCCAATACGGAACCCTGTGGAACCCCACTTATGAACCTTGACCTCGAAGATTTAGCAGATCCAATGACAACTGATTGTGTTCGATTGGACAAGAAGTCCCCGATCCAAGCCAGCAAATGTCTTTTTCCAATAAGATGGTAATACCATCATCAAGTTAGATACTTTTGGTATCTGATTTTTTTTATCCATTTTCAAGAGAGGCATCACAAGACAAGACATCTTAAACCTTATAACATGACTGTGGACCAATGTAGGTCAACGTCGTATTCAACGTAATGTCACATAGAGCTAGCACGCGACTTCAGCCTAACCCAACGTTTACAATATTTTATGAAAGTTAAAAGATGTTAGCACTTTTTGTTAATTACGTAGGTGTCTAGGCATTCATTTAGGTATGGTTTAAGTATATGGTGTCTATGTAAAACACACGATGTAAATATTTAAGATGTCAAGGTAGCGTATTAAACTACAACAATTTTTAATTCGGACCAATCCTTATCCAGTGGTGTCTTAGGAACCGGTCATTATTTATGGCCGGGGGGGGGGGAGGGCGCAGGAAATGATAATGTGACCACCCAATTTTCGATGACTTACCCTTCGAGACCCTAAAAAACTCTTGATCCCCCCACTCAAGGTCCAAAAATAATGTGATCCCCCCCTCCAAAATCAACAATCTCGTATACCTACTAAGACACACTGCAGATGATCCTGTAGCCAAGATTAAAAATGTAGTCAAATTAAGTAGCTCTCCACACCGACGGTTACCATAAATTGTAAGAAACCTGTCACGTTTTTAACGAAAAGAGACATGTAGGGTTAAAATGTTCTATAAAATGTTCCTTACACCCATTTCTTGTCGAGGTTCATGCAATGTATGATGAACACACACACTCTTTGCTCTTATGTTCACATCCGTAACATAGTCAACACCTGAAAGACAGAAGCAGTCAAGAAACCAGGTGCCAAGGCTTTTCTATACAAAGTTCTTTGTAAAAACCATACATGCAGTAACAGTGCTCATAGTGTCAAAGTCCTGTAAAAACTCACATCATGGGGGGTATGGGGGCTTATCCTCCAGAAGCTGAGGCATTTTTTGAAATTTAGACTGCTGAAAGTGCCATTTTTGAGGTCCAAAAATGACTTTTTCTTCCAGTTGGTCATTGTGTTTTTTGACCCCCCCTCCCTCTTGACGGGACCTGAAAAATTTATGCCCCCCCCCCCCATCAAGAAGGTATATAAATAAGTAATGACCGGTAATAAATAATGACCGGTCCCTTAAATCCTCAAAGCACACATCCATTACATCTTAAATTAAGAAGGGTTTACGATTTTCGGGAGACTGGTCAACCAAAACAATTGAACTTCTGCTGCATCTTAGAAATTTTATATTTCATTTTTGCAGTGTGGCTTGAAGAAGCCATCTGCTTCCCAGCGTCATAGACATATTACGCTGTTGCACGCGGAATTACGCAGTGGCTCCTTCCATGTCTACTGACTCTTCACTGCAGTTCTCGCGGCTCATTGGTCATCAGCTTTGGAGGCAGAGCTTAACGTGCGACCTGAGTATAAAATCAATATAATAATAACAAACTTCATCCCGTGAAAAATGCGGGAGGACAGAACAGGGACTGGGTCCCGTTCTGTTAGGCCTAAAATGATAAGATTAAAATGCATCCAAAAAACCTATCAGACCAAGATAATTGGGATGTCGTTGGCACACATTTACTGGTCAATCAACAGGAACCTAGAAAGGTCCTATAATCACAGTCTGGTTTAAACAAAGTTAAGGTCGAAACACTGATGACATCACAAGGCAATGCATTCCAAGCGTAACCACCTTATTACGGAAATAGCACTTGACGATTCCCCTTTGACGTATGAACAACCAATTTAAATTTATGGTCCTAGTTTCACTAATGTTCCGCACTTGAAACAAATTGCTGGGATCTAGAGCTTTGTCCATGCAGAATGGCGAAAGTAAGGTGGAACTTGATGCGTAGTAACCGCCTAGTTCTAGGGAATCTAGCCCCAACCACTGCAAACATACCCGATAAGGCAGCAAACGGCAGCCCAGGAAACATTTGGTAAAGCATCTTTGCACGCTCGCCAGGCACTCGATATTGCCCAAGTAGTGGAGAGACCAAACTTGGGATGCGTAGTCGAGAATTGGCCTAACACACACCTTGTGGGTTCAAATTAACATTGGGATACCACCATATGTAACACACCTTTTGATGATTGTTCCTCTCTGTTGGCCTTACATATAGTTTGGTCTCAATGATATGTTGATTTAAGATTTGAATTAAACCAAACTCCCAAATCTCTTAACACAATTGCATGGGGGAATTTTGAAACCATACATAATCGTTTTTTTGGATTCTTTGTTCCCAAGCATCAACTGTTGCATATGCGTGTAGCAACGGGTAGTTTCCAAATATTTTATCAATCTTAAACGTGATCTAAAGCACTGCCGAATAGGTTAACATCGTCTGCAAATTTAAATGGCAATGTATCAATATCACACTTTAAATCGTTAATATGGATCCTGGATGTACTCCGCTGAGCACCAAGAGTTTGTCGGACAATGTACCAGCTACAGCAACACATTGAATTCTGTTGGTTAGGAAAGATTTCAACCAAGCGAATAGCTTGCCGCTAAATCCAGGTCAATGGAGCTTTAAAAGAAGTTTGTGATATACCACGGATTCAAAAGCCATAGCAAAATCAATAAAATGTACTTCGACTGGATTGTCCACGTCAATGTTTTTGTTCATCATCCTACGCAGTACGTAAATTTGTCCAGAAATCAAACTAATCATTATTCAGTATTATATATTCGATATTATGTGTTTAGTATTATATTTTTCCCCCATAATTTTGCAAGGTATGCAATTAAGGGCAATGAGGTGTGAATTTGTCGCTTCAGCACTGCCACCTTTATTGAATAACTGTGTGAGCCTGGCTGTTTTCCACTCTGCTGGTTAAAATACAATGCACGGAAAAAAACGACGGAAAAACGGGCCGATGGTTTCTCTATGTGATGAATGACTTCTTTACAAGAGTTGTCGGTGGTGTGTAAAGGGTCCCAATATTAGAACTTGATTATCATCAATACTACAATTTTTTTATGAAAGCGTAGTTTAACACAATTGACTTATCAAAATCATCGACTAAGGGTTATCTTTTTTGATGGTTTGGTCTGTTGGGCCTGTGCTGACTGTATGCTTAACTTGTCCTAACAACGAATGTCCTACCTTGATTGAGAAAGTAGACGTAAATGGTCTTAAAACCTGTCCAAACAAATTATTAACTAAAAACATGGACTTCACTAGAATATTTTCACGTGTTAAATTTTAACCTGAGCAAGAAACAACACTACCGAGTTTTAAATTAGAAGCGAAAATATATGAGTGATATTTCGGTTTATAAAATAGACCCGTCGTCCAGTTTCTCGTTCAGTTTTAAACTTAGATGTGAAAATATTTGAGTCACATTCTTGTTTATAGTTGATAATTTGTTTCGATAGGAATATAGACCATTCACATCCAGTTTTAAAATTTTCGACATGACAATATTCTAAGTGACGTCCGTGTTTTTAGTTGTTAATAATTTGTTTTGACGCGAGTGTAGACGAGTCACGTCCAGTTTCTAAATTTAGACGTGAAAACATTCGAGTTACGTTCTTGTTTATAGTTGATAATTGTTTGGCTAGGAATATGGACCATTTACATCCAGTTTTAAAATTCAGACGAAAATATATTCGAGTGACGTCCGTGTTTTTAGTTGTTAATAATTCGTTTTGGCATGAGTATAGACCAGTCAAGGTCAGTTTCTTGTTCAATTTTAAATTTGGGCGGGAAAATATTTGAGTCACGTTCTTGTTTATAGTTGATAATTTGTTTGGACAGGAATATAGACCTTCCACATCCAGTTTTAAAATTCTCTATGTGAAAATATTTTAGTGACGTCCGTGTTTTTTCTTGATAATAGTTTATTTTGACATGAGTATAGACCAGTCACGTTCGTGTTTATTATAATAAATATTACAAACTTATATTATAAATATTATAAACTTCTTAAAAGAGTATAAAATACGGATGTATTCCTTAAAAAAAATTAATGCTTTAAGAAACAGATACAAGACATTCAGCATCGCACTATATGAGTAAAAGAATATCCATTCAGTTCCCAAAAAACAAAGCTAAGCTTCTTTTACATGTATTAGTGCGATGCTGATACATGTTCCGTTCTTTAGAGCATCAAGTTTTCTTTAAGGCTTAATTACATCCGTATTTTATACGCTTAAGAATCGTTTTTTTAATACTAGTATCGGTTATTTTTTCCTTGGGAGATATTTCAGGTCAATCAAATAACAAGAATTTTGTACGAGATAATTAATAGCCCTTTTGACTTAAATCGGGGAGATTAAAATAGCGTTCAAAACGCCCTGGTTCTAATACTTTGCTTTAAGATATAAAAGTTGAAAATCGGGTTCTCTGGTTTACATCTAGCTGAAAGCAAAATATCCGAAACAACCACAACAAGAATATTGTAGTTGTTGTGCTTGTAGTTGGGGTTGTTAAAATAGCATTCAAAAGGCCCTAGGCCTTGTTCATACCTACGTTTTAAGCTACAAAACTTGTAAATCGGTTCATTGGTTCGACCTCCAGGTAAGGGCAAAGGATCCCAACAATAACAAGGAATGACCATGATGTGGAGACCAAACGGTTCAATTGAATTGTTGTCATTCAAATTTTTAATGCAGTGATATGAAAGATCCCCACATAGGCATGTCGTAGGTCTATATAAATTCTGGGGGAAAGTATAGGGTATCAAGTTTTACGTTTAACATGGAAGTTCATGCTGAGGCTTACGTAAGTGACAGTTAATATTTAAAGTAAAATAATTTGTTGCTGGAACAACAGGACTGGCAATGACCCGGGGGTCGCTGACGTGCCAGCTTAAAAAAGGGACAGCAATGAATACATGCAGATAAAAAGTAGGATGGGAATGACGGCGAAGAGAAATTAATGGCAAAGAAGTTGTAGTGTTATGCAAGCTTATTAAAGTGCAAAATAGAAATTAAAAGCATGCGTAAAACTTAAAAATAAAACTACTTTAAAAATAGCATGGCCAAATGGATAGGAACAGGAAGGTTAGGTGTGATAGTATATAAGTCCATGGGTAAGGTCACGACTGCCTTACCACCAAGGTTAGACCTGCCAGGAAACAAAAGTCCCAGATGACATCGCCATACAAGTAGGAAACGTAGAGAAGAGGAGCTGGCCAACTGTCTTACAGTATCACTAAACACATGTAAGTTGATGGCCAAAAGTTGTTAGTAATTTATTTTCCATTCTTGCTCAATTTTTATAACTTAAAACGTTTGTTTGTTTTTTTTTGTATGGAAAAAGCGCAAAGTCAGGTGTTAAGCGCCACCACCACAGCTCACAATCAACCTGGTGACAGACGTGAAAGGACAAGTGTCACGGTGGACGTGAATGGAACCATTGCATAAAAACCACAGTATTTTTTTGTGTCCCACAAGTACCACTGCTACAGTTTTTTTGAGGAAAGAATAGCTATCCCTTTCCAGCATTTGTTTCAGAATTTCTCGTCCCATGGTTAGCTCGTGGTGTTACGTCCTACTGGAAAAATCGACAACTGTGACAGTTTGAGTGTTGCAAGGCGTTTTATTTCCCGGTTCAAATTTTAATCAAGTAGAGGTCAAAACAATCAATGGGCAGCTAAAACATTGTTTCTAAAGTTTCTTGTGCACGAAATATCATTTATAAAAAAATGATAGACTCCAACTTTTCTTGAAATAAAGGTTGCGTCGGAAATCCAACCATCAGAGGTCAGCTCTTCATACGAGTAGCGGCTAGAAATACCGAAATATTTTATACCAGCTACAGGTTTTCGTCAACGAACTAGTTGAAGCAGTTGAAAAAAAACATACATTCCGAGCACAACATGAAGGGAGAATAACCGATTCTAACTTCAAAGCATCTTTGTGCGTCACCTGACAAAAGATCGATGTTAACTCCTTGACGCATTTTCAAATGCTGGAAAATTTAGTTATGGGAGTCTTCGGCGGCAATGGCATCACTTAGAACAGGCCGCCGTTGTTCTTCGGACATTCCCTTCTTCTTGCTATGCCTTTTTGCATCTTTGAGTTTTTCTCTGTTTACATCTTTGTCATTGGTTAATTCTTTGTCCCGGTCTAAGTAATCATCCTTAGGACGTCCTGCTATTTCTTCTTCGGCTCGTATGATATCGCCCAACATTTCCTGGACTTGTTCAAATTGGTGAGGCTGCACACTGATGCTATCGTTGGCCTTCTCTTCGTTTATGAATTCTAGAACATGTTCCGGGAGGTCAGTCGGCTTCTCAACAATATTGAATTGTGGATCGTCAATAATCAACTTCATCAGCCCATCTTTCTATTAGAGACAAAAAATGATTTTAAGTAATTAAGTAGTTTCTCCAGGAACGTTTTTATGGAGGGGCGTTTCGCACGTAATAATTTTAGCGAGCCATACCAAACTGGGCCACGATCTTTCTGCACCAGTGTGGTTGCAGCAGTTTGCTTTGTTTCATTTGTGACGTTTGAAAGTGATTAGTCTGACATTGTGGCTGGCCCATTTTAGCTGGTTCTTGCGGGGCAGAACGACCCAATGTCAGACCACTCAAATTCCAAGCAGCCACTCTTGGCCTAGCTTGTTTGGGCTAGGAATGGTAGCGGAATTTTGAGCTTCACTGAAGCATCGTCGGCATTTCCACCAGCGTGGCATGTTGTGTCTGACGTGCCAAGCAAACCGTGCTATTCCGTGTCAGCCACCATCAAGCGTCCATCGTGGATCGCTTCCACACAGCATGGTACAACACAGTGTGCAAATAAATCACGAGAAATTGGCAGTACGGCACGGCATGCAAACAATATTCCGTGCGATTACACTGGCACCAATTCTAGCATTTGCATATTTAATAGAAATTTCTAATAGAAAGGGGGTACACCAAAAACGTGACTAGCTGGGTTATTACATGCAAAATTAAATACCGTTCGAAACGTAGGTTTGCTCAGAGTTGCCATGGAGCAGTACATTTCGACCACAACATGCTTTAAATTATTACGTGAGAAATTGCTATTTTGTTGGTCTCCCAAATATTGGCAACATTAAATAATATTTGTTTTTATCAATTTTCTATTGAAAAAAATGAAATGAACAAGAATGGCATAAATAGGAAGGTCGTAATTCAACGTGCATATTCCATAAAACCATGTTATTCCGCCATGTTATTCCGTGTATTCTGCACCCATGTTATGAGTGCACAAGGAAATTTTGTATGATGGAGTGCAAGCTACCAGAATGAAGAGTATATCGAGCACACATCTGGCAGTAATACCGCTGGCAGTACACAATCAGAACTGTGGGAGGCCCGCGCTTCCTGTGGGTCCCCCACAGTTCTGATTGTGGACTGTCAGAGGTATTGCTGAATACACTCAGTGGCATGTTTCTGTGTTTGTCGGTAGGTCTCCCTGAGCCAAATCACGCTGTGTGAAAGGTACAATCTTTTTTTTTCAGCGAATATCACGCGTTCTGTGGTCCATCTGCAACCGCCCTAAGACCTGTCCAGCAAAGTTGAAATGCTGTTAACTAGTTAAAAGATTTAAGTTTGATAGAACCGTTTAAAATATTAAAACAGAAAGCTGTCGAACGTCATTTTTAAAGATTAAAGAGGCCAAGTTTTGACATTTAAAAGATTTAAATACTGTAAAAGCTGTCTTAAAAGGTTTAATGCCATATAAACTACGGGAAATGTCAAAATTGTTGAAATAACAGGCTATTGATTAGCAGACTAAGTAAAGATTTTGGGGTGCAAACGTTGGTGAAACTTCCTGTGCAAATTGTTCTTCAATTGGTGTACAGCTTACGTTGGTACAAAGTCTCATTTAATACATACTCGAGGTTTTGGGGAACTGGCTAAAATGTGCGTAATTTATTTTAAAAATTAGCAGTTACAAATAACAATTGATTTTGTCTGAAGTGTATAAATGTTGTGCACTGCTCAAAATGATTATGACAATCTCCAAGGATATTATATTAACCTTATATTAACCTTAAATTTATATTAACCTTAAAATCTTAGTTTAAAGGGAATGCATTCTTATGCTAGTTTAAAATATGAAATCCTTTTCCGTCACTCTTTATGGGTGGTGGGGAAGGCATTACCTTTAAAAATTCAGACCAGGAGCCAGATTAGCAGGAGATTTTTGCTATTCGGATACTTGAGTTTGCTTGCCTAGAGTTAAAGGATTTGCACAAAACTCCACCTTTAATTACGCTATGCCTCATTTGTACAAGTTCTAGGAGCTCGACCAAAGTTCTGAAACTTGGTCGCTCTACTATGATCGTGCAACATTATTTTTCAGGGCCTCTGACATTTCTGATACTAAGCAGATTGGTTATGTTGTCGTCAAGCATAGGTAAAAAGACCTATGGCTTGCTTTGCAATTTGTGTTCATCTAAAGCTGCGAGCGACTTAAAGCTTGCCCAAATGAATACCATGTTGAAAGACAGCATGAATCCAAACCAAGCTTTATCAGTGAACGAGTAGCCTTTCAAGAGAAGGAACAGGCTCACAGTGAAAGTGTAACAAATTACATTAGTAAGTTGAAGCAGCTTACAATTCACTGTGTGTTTGGGGATTTCCTTAAAGCTGCTCTACGCGATTGTTTTGTAGCCAGGATGCACAGCAGAAACTCAGAAAGAGCTAATGGCCGTGAAACCTGCAGAGGTTACTTTCGACAAAGCCTGTGAGACTATTCCCGCTTTTGAGATGGCTGACATTTTAGAGTTCCACAACTCGTAAAACTAGTATCTAAGCAAACTAAATCTAAAAAAAAAGGCATAGTATTTGCTGTGGCTATTCTGGGCACGCCCATTCTGTATGTAAGTTTAAGTCACATAAATGTGCAACTTGCAACATGAAACGACGTTTAAAAATTAATCTGCAAGTCGGGAAAGACAGGAGCCAGCAGAACATTACCTTCAGCATCTAAACCCATAAAAGTACCAACAAAAATGGTTAAGTGTGGTAAAAAGTAAACACATCATGTCATTGAAGAATCTGAAAATTCTGATTCAGCTGGCACTATTAAAAGGTCTGGAGAATGTCCGATTTCCTCCCATTTATACAATAACATGTTCAAGTATGAAATGTAGTTATTGGAAAAACGTACACTGTTCCCTGAATGGTCATATATTACCACTGGAGGTCAATTCCAGGTGCAACAGTAATTCCTATCAACTGTTTAAGAATTATTTTTCAAACATTAAAACCCCTACTTCCATAACTTTCGTGATGTGGATGGGCAAGGTTGTTAAACCTCGAGGAGTTATTAACACTGGCGATAGCCAGTGTTAGTAAGGGTCGACCTAGGACCTCTGTGTTAAACTCTCAACTTTGAGAGCTTATAACTCCGTCAAAAGTAAACATCTTTAAACCAAATTTGGAATCTAGCCTTGACTAGTCAAGGCCTGTCTGCAGTCCAAAAATTGTGAAATTCGGTCCAGCCAAACCCGAGATGTAGACGGGGGCCAAATAGACAACTTCTTGTTCTGCTTCTTGTTGTTGTTCTGGGGATACTTTCGTCTGTCCTCTCTACAGGTCAAACCATTTGTCCTATAAAGCTGGTGCTTAGCTCATTTTACAGGTATTGCTCTGTAGATGTGCCCTTTTCATAAGGCCGTTTCTAATTGGTCAAGTGGTTCAGGGGTTACGGAGCTCTAAACCAGCAGATTGATTGTTTTACATTGTTTTAAACATTGTTATTATGCAACAATACCAATTAGAAAACGCCAGCTGCAAGACATAGACTGAAGATTAAAGGATTTGTTTCTATTGTTACCATTGTTGATAGCCAGATTAGTTACGGGTGAGCCAAGGGTCTCTTGTGTTAAACTATCAGCTTTGACCGTCAACTGCACTGTTTTACAGTTTAGCTGCAATTCTAAAAGTAACACGAATTAATCAACAAAAACGGAACGTTAAATGTTTAGAGTAAGGATCTAAAAGTCAAAACCTAGAAGGAACACGGACAAGCTTTGACAGTTAGGGTCTAGGTGTAAAATTTTTTCAGTAAGAGGCTGGAAAGCATTAGACCCTTACTACCCGGTGGTCAGCAATAAATACATTTTCATGAAAAACTGGAAATCATCCTACAATGACCCATGTGATGATCAAGTGGTAGTATGGTTATACGTTTCCTGCTTTGCTTTACGTTGAAAATTATTTTTCAATTTAGTAACATGCCAGCATATTCGTAGCAAACAGCATTATGGTAATCCTCTACCATAAATCTACGAAATATAATAAAAAATCTAAAGCATCAAAAGACAAAATGCCAAACTTCACAAGAAAATTGTGTTATTAAAGTTCCAAAACAATATTCTAAGAACAAAGAAAACCTGCTACAACCGTTCATACACACGTTCAGTCCGAAGAGACTAGAACTAATCTAACCACCGGGTAGTAAGGGTCTAATGCTTTCCAGCCTCTTACTGACAAAATTTTACACCTAGACCCTAACTGTCAAAGCTTGTCCGTGTTCCTTCTAGGTTTTGACTTTTAGATCCTTACTCTAAACATTTAACGTTCCGTTTTTGTTTATTAATAAAGTAAAAAGCAACATGAACATCACTAAACATCACTTCCATCCTCATCTTCTCGTGATCGCGTGAATGACGTGGAACGACGTCTGGCCTAGTAGACGAATTGCGGGTCACGTGACAGCATTGACGCAAAAACTGTCGTCACAACCGGAAACAATGAAACGTCATGGTTATTGTAGGCGTGCAAAAGATCATATACATGCGTCCCGCAGTAAATAAAATTACCAATATGCAACAGAAAATCTCGTAGACGCCACATTTAAAACGGATTTTAAACGGTAAGTAAATAAAACTTTCGAGCCGTACTTGATGTGGAGGACCGAGAAAAATGGCGCTTTCAAATGTAAGCCTAAATGGCCATATAGAACTCTTTGAATGCCATTGTTGCACCATTATTGAGCGTTTGGTGTGTGGGCCACTCCCATTGGTGTGGTGTTGGTTTCATGCCTAATGGGGACCTAAGTGTAGCCATGACTATAACATTACAGTCAACCTTGAGTTGGAGATAGGAGTACTTTTCCATAGCAACGGCTGAGTAGCTGTTTAGTGATCTTTCCGGGAGGGACAAGTTCTCACTCATTGATTTGTCTGCTGCGTTACTTCAAATGAAGCTTGACGATGCAACGAAAACTGTGGTACCTATAAACATATGTTTAGGCCAATTTCAGTCTCAAAGGGTGATGCTGGGGCTGGCTATAGTATTCCAGGAATGCTCCAAAATGCATGGAACGTGTTTTTGCTGGCATTCCTAGGTTCCGGCCCTTTTACGTCAATGTACTCGTGGCAGGAAAAGGACCAGAGCATGACACCACGTTAAAAATATGTGCTCCTCTGCAGGAATGCGGTGTTTAACTGTAAGTTAAACAAAACTGAACTCCAATACTAGCTTTAAAAGATGGTATTCATAACCTGCCAGGGGTCTTCGATGCTATTAGATTGTTGCGTGAACCTCAAATTGTAACCAAGCTGAAATTTTATTTAGGGTTTCTGAATCTAGTATTCCAAGTTTGTGCCACATTTGGCAACAATACTGGCTCCCGTCAATAAGCTGTTAAGTTCTATAACACCCTGCCTCTGGACAAAACAGTGTTCAGAGGCAGTGGCCAAGAGTGCCATTCTGGAGTAAATTATTAGGTGCATTATAACCCCCAAATGAAACTGAAACTAGTTTGCGACGCATCTCCCGCAGGCCTTGGCACGACGCTGATGCGCTGATGCTATTGCTTTTGCATCCTGAGCACTGAGCAAAGCTAAACTCTGCAATGCCGAGTTCGACCATGAGCCAATATCGATAGTGTTTGATGTTATGCAATACCATCAATACCTATAAGGCCGGAGATTCACAATGCAGACAGACCAAGAAGCTCTACTCTGAATATCTGGCAGTAAAGTAGCATTTCAGCAATGGTAGCTGTGTGTGTGTAGTGTTGGGCAGTATTTCTGAACGCCTTATGATTTTGAGTTGCAACATATCCAGAGGAGATAAAATACAACAGCGGATTTTTTAAAAATCCAGAATGCCTCCGCTGTATAAATCGCCATCCGTGAAAGTTAGCGGTTCTACAGTTATGAACTTTCAGACGACATAAATCGTTAACGGTTCAGAGTAACCAACTTGAATAGCTAACTTTCAAGGACAATGTTTTGTCCTAGGTATAGTGTTACAGCAATGATGGGTGACACTCGATTGATAGTGATGATTTGAAACAATTTCACGAGGAAAAACGAGTCATCATTGGGTCAGCATGCTATTATCTGGGGCCATAGGATTAACCTTGCTTGATGACGTCAGTTATGTCAAAAGCTTCCCTCAACAGTAAAACCAGTGACGGTTAAGTATACAACTCAGATAGTGCCAACCCACTAGTGCTTAGGAGTGATTTTTGAACGTTATTCTTCATTGGCGTTTTTGCCCAAGTGCTGACGTCACTGTCATGGCTCAAGTAAGAAATAGTGGCATTTCAACAACGCAGCAAATTTCAGTTTAACAAAAAACTTTTGTCACGAAGAACTCACAGTTTCTCTGCTCTGCACCATAGCGTTAAAAGGGTTGACACTACCAGGAGCTTAAGAATGTACACACTTCCTTTCCATACTGTAATTCGTACTTTGTATTTCATCGCTTGTCACAAGGTCTTCTGGGAGGTAGGCTATAGATTTAGCTTTCTACCTCTAGGCCACTTGATTTAACCTCACCAAACTCTTATTTATCAATGCATTGCTAACAAGCATTAACTTCCAGGCACTTGCAAGAATAGGCATGGATCTAGAAGACGAGACACGCAATTCTACCTCAATCAGCTTTGGGCTTTAGCAACAAATGCGTTCCACACTTTAGGGTGATTTAAAGGCTATTGCCTGAGAACTGACACATGCATAAGTGTTTTTTTTTTCACACATAGGTAAGTAAGTGTTTTTTTTTCACACATAGGTAAGAACAGAATTTTATGCACTAAAATTGGTTTTTACTTATCCTAAAGCGTTGAGGGACTACCAGTCCGTCTTTCGTTGTCTCGGTTTCCAGGTTCGACAGAGTGGGGCATGTGGGAAGTTTCGTGGAGGTAAGTATTTTAAGAAAATTAAAAATTTTAGTGTCGAAAACTTCTGCTTTTACTATTCTCCTAAAATATTTACCTTATTTTCAAAGCTGACTTTTCCAACTAGTCGAACACGAGCTGTAATTTGCCTTTAAGTCTTAACTTCGAAAGTGACCTTGACTAAGGTTCTAGCCTTTGATGTGTTTTTTTTCCCCATGATCATGAGACCAATGCAGTTGTCTTCACTTTCTTGACATGTGACTGTCGGCCAATATTATGTCAACTGATTTACTGCCTTTATCAGCCCTACTGACCTCTCTTGGGTAGCTGATGTTGAACAGTTTTTTTACTTTTCCATGAGCAGCGGTTATCATTTCTCCGAAGGCCTGATATGTGGCTTTTGCTCTGACTTTGTGAGCCTTTATGCTAATAGGTTCAGTCACTCACAAACAGGATGTTTGTTTACATAGGCTTTCTGGTGGCTTTGCAAATCCAATACGCTACTCCCGCTGGAGAGAGAGAGAGTATCCTGAGTCGGGAGGTTGCTGCTCTTGCAAATTTTATCCATGATTCGATTTCCTTCCGTCTTGAGTGCCCGGGATGATTGCAGTGTGCAATGTGCAATTGTTATTGCCTGGGATGATCAGTGTAATATTTTCGCAAGAGCAGGCTGACGTGTTCCTTTACAGGAGAAGTCTTACCCGAAACCCCATGACTGTGTTACTGCTCTCAAGCAGTGGCATGTAATGGATGATGACATTATCATGAAGTTTTCATTAGCCATGCATCCAACAAATTATCTGATGTGAGATCTCTGATGGAAAGATCAGTTCGAGGGTCACAGATAAGACCCGTGGGGATCTTGGGGATTTCAAAGCACTGGGAAGTCCAGTTCCATGCTGGTAAGCTAGTGGATGGGACCTGGTCACCTTTATTTCTTTTGACTTGATAAAAGTCATGATGTTCCAATTCTAAAGAGGAACCACTTTGCACATCCAATTTTGTGGAACACTTTGCACTTTCATTTTCGTGGATGTCTTCCAGTCTGAAGAAGCGCACAAGTAGGGTGCAACTCTCTTCCTACATTACTTTTCCCACCAAGAAGTCGGTGATTTGAATGGATTTGGAGAAATCCCATGATTTCTTACCCAAAACTCCAGCTGGAAAGGGATATAACTTTTGCCAGTCTTAATCTGTCTATTGTTCCTCCTTCCCTTAGTACAAGTTTGGGAACTATCGAAGGTCAACGAGGTAGAAGACCAATCGGAAAGTAGGTCTTGGCGTTTTTTTTGGTGGGGGTTCAAAAGGAGGAGGAGGTTAAGGAGAACTGCACCCCTAGTCCGTTCCATGATAGAAGGCACCCAATCCAGAGGTTGGGAACTATCGAAGGTAAACGAGGTAGAAGACCAATAGGAAAGTAGGTCT
This sequence comes from Lithobius niger, assembly GCA_023313725.1. Classification (NCBI taxonomy): domain Eukaryota; kingdom Metazoa; phylum Arthropoda; class Chilopoda; order Lithobiomorpha; family Lithobiidae; genus Lithobius; species Lithobius niger. The sequence goes on from JAHWFP010264406.1 coordinate 100,523, forward strand.
TAGCGTTTTTTTGGTGGTTCAAAAGGAGCAGGGGTGTTAAGGAGAACTCCACCCCTAGTCCGTTCCATGATGAAGGCACCCGATCCAGAGTCTCATACCAAGGACCAACCACAGATTGGAATTGTTGACTCGATACGATTTTCTCAATTCCTGCGAGTCATTGCACCGATTTTGACATGCTCTCCAAGTCAGGGTGTCAGTGGGGGAAACCTTTCCAAGGAGCTTTAAGCTGGAGAAACAACTTTGTACCACCAAAGCACAAGGGTCCACCTTCTCTGAACTTCCTTATTTAGGCTATTTCCATGTTACTCCAACTCTATGCCGCCACTTCAAATTCCGTTCTGCCTTACGAGATTGAAGCTGACGCCATTCCAATTTTCACTCCCCTTTAAAGGTGGAGGTTGGACGCACCGAAGTGCCCTTCACAGTGTCCAAGTGTAAGGCTGTAGAACTTTCCAAGTAAGAAGTTAGATCTTCCCACCGCTGGACGCAAGTCGTCCCTGAGATGGGATTGGGCCCTGGTTATTCTTCCGCTAAAAGGAGGTGAAGGATGGTGATAAATTGGCTGACCGTCCACTGCACGGTTTACTCAGACTATCTGTTCCCTGTACCAGCCCTTATGGCAGTGTGGAAAGAGGGATCCTGAAAGGACTTAACAACCGTGCTGACTAAACTGCTCCAAGGCCTTTCTCCACATTTCTCTGTGTTTACTTTGCACACAGAAGGGTCTACGACAGACACTATTCTGCTCCCCCAGCTCGGTCCAAGGATAAAAAAAAAATGGAAAATCCGACCTCAAATGGTGTTCCAAAGCCAAGATTTTGTCCTTCATTCCAAAATCCACAGCAGTGGAAGGAACTTGCCTAATCACCTTGTTTTAAAAGTTCTGACTATCTGAGGGGAAGGGCGTGAATGGGAAGCCACTGGAGGTTCCTCAAGGAGGCGGCCTGATATTACCCCAGTTATTTCTTCAGGAGATGAATTTCATCTTCATAAACAAATGGCTTGTCTACTAGGATGCATTACTAGGATGTTAAAGCAGGAAGGGGTGTGCGGAAGGGAAACTCGTTGCGACGGTCAGGTGAATGCAGGATCCCATAAGAGGTTCCTATACCATGCGCAATAGCTGTTTGCTGTGACGTGCATATCACGTGACTGGGGTAGTCCAATCAGACGGCCAAACAGCCGTTGTTCTCGTTCGTCATTGGCTAACTCATGGTGACGTCACGGCAAACAGCCATTGCGCATGGTTTAAAGGAACAGATCTATTATTCTCTACAACTGCCTTGGAGAATTTTCCAACAACTGCCTTTCTCCTAAAACTCCCAAGATGACAAGTCCAGGCACTAAAAACTAAATGAAGGAAGAGAATACAGGTACATGTACATATGATGATACCTACATTCACAAGTCAATGTTTCTGGGGAAAACGAGGCCTATAATCCCGAGTAATTATCCAAGTCACTAAAGGAAGAGGGGCTACGAGATACGCGACTGTACAGAAGTGCTGAAAATGATCAGTCGAATGATCTAACAAAGGGGCCAGTGTTCAACCAACTAGGCTACTCCAGAGCAACCGTCCCAAACTTTGGCTCGATTTAAAAGGATCAAACCCCTTAATAAGACAACTGCAAAGATTTCCCGCACAAAATAAAAAAATTTTCCTCAACCCAAAGACTAAGAAGAAACAAGTGACAATTCCTAAACGGAAATCCCAAAGGCTTTTATGTGCATCGTTCCATGTTCATTACTATCTGTCAAGAATATTTTCAAACCAACAACTTTTACTTATTTATGTGACGTGATCGTTAATGAATGTTAACGAGAACCGAAGACAAATGAATCAATCCATACAATTCTCTCAATCAAAACTCTGAATCCAAGTTCCTATCTCTCCGAAACATAATTCATGTTTTAAAATGAGTTATTGTTTTTAAATAAATGTTTTTTTTTCTTTAATTTATGGTTTAAACTGTTTAAAGGGACACACGACCTGCCTTATAACATTCCGCGTGCCAAATTACAGCTACGCGCAGATCGTCATCTGAGCAATTACAGCGCCAAGGTCGGCTGGGGTGGTAGCTGCGTTCCTCGCACAGCTGCTGTCTCGGTTGGCTTTGGTAATAGTACACGAGGCAAAATCAAGTCAACGATTGTGTCGCCATAAACCGGAATGATTCTCGTATTTTAAAATAATTTATAATTTTCTAGGCTAGTGTCTTCTAATTTTGCTTCGGCGATCTATTTGAATAATTAATTTTAATTTTTACCGCATTAGTCTATTAGATTTTAGATCTCATGGTAATTATTAGAAAATTAATAGATGCACACACAGAGATGAAACGTCATGATTATTGTACACGCGCAATGCATCATATAGTTACGGGTCGTTCTTAAATATAGTTAACAATATTCAACAGAAAATCTTCTAGATGCCACATTTTAAAACGGTTCTTTAGCAAGGGAAACACTAACGGTAAGTAAATAGATCTTACCATTAGTCTTTCCCTTGCTAAAAAACCGTTTTAAAATGTGGCATCTAGGAGATTTTCTGTTGAATATTGTTAACTATATTTAAGAACGACCCGTAAGTATATGATGCATTGTGCGTCAAATTAATAGATGTACACACAGAGATGAAACGTCATGATTATTGTACACGTGCAATGCATCATATAGTTACGGGTTGTTCTTAAATATAGTTAACAATATTCAACAGAAAATCTCCTAGATACCACATTTTAAAACGGTTTTTTAGCAAGGGAAAGACTAACGGTAAGTAAATAGATCTTTGGGGCCGTACTTGATGTGGTGGATCGAGAAAAATGGCACTGGGAGGTATATCCTTTTAACGATAAATGCAAATTTAAATGTCTGGTGTAAACTGTGTATTATACCTGAAACTGCCCACTGTGTTTAAACGTCATTTAGTTTTGTTCCAAAAACCTGTACTAACAAATTTACTGTGATGTACCTGCAGCTTGAAGTTAAAAAATTCCAAAAAACGTATATACGATTTAGAATAAAATCTGTAGAAAAGATGGCAATGAATGAGTACAAGCAAAATGTCAAATCATGAAAGCAAGGAACAATCTACATTAAAGTCAAGAGATCGTACCCCACGATTTTATAAGGTCAGCAACACTAAAAAAAAAAAGTAAATCGTATTATGTGACAATGATGTAAACGTGTAACGTGACAGCCAATCATCTGTCAAATTTTTTCACTAAGAATGTGTAACCAAGGGAAGCAAGAAATATGCGCAGTGTCCGTAGGAAAGCCCCCACAAACCAACCACGATCGTGGGGGTAAATTGCAGGGTGAGAGTAAAAACGAACACCATTATCACAGAGACAACTCATGAACCAAGTTTTACAATTTACGAGAAATATATTAAAAAAAAACATAGGGACAGTTGAACCAATGATGCATGCATATTAAATACTACATCAGAAATTGTAATGAGTTTGTGGATTGTGGTATTCTGAATTTCTGAAAACTATACGTCGCGACCGCAGGTGTAGAATATGTGAAAGGGAAAAACCCCGCCACACTACCATCCAGGAAATACCATACGCCAGGATAAGTACCAAAACTCCAACTGAGGTAAACTTGTCCTTGGCAGGGGTAAACGACCAGCCAAAAAAACGAACAACCGACTCCACTCCTCAAAATACGAAAAGAAGCAGAGAGGGTACAGGAGTCACATGTACTCCTGTCACATGTTTATGTCGAAAGTGGCATATAAAAGTAGCTCTGTTTTCCCATGTTAAAACATCTCTCTTCATCCTGATACCACCAAGCAGATGAAAAGGGATGTAAAATTTTCTTCTCTCCAAGTCTTGTCAGTCATGTTGCTTTTTCGCCCAGAGATGAAAACTCACATGAATGGAGTGAATGGGAAGCAACTCCGAAATCCAATTAACTGGGCCAAACCTATGTCCCATATTTCATGCCCCCAATTGGAAAAAAAACCTGTGGTCTCCAGCAATTTAACATTCGAAAAACGCAGAAATGGTTTTCGACTTCCCAATGAAGCAAAGCAATATCTGTGCATCCGCACCGAGGTAAAAACCTCGCTGGAACAGTTTCGTGAGGAAAGAGGGATTGAAGGTCTAGGGCCCCTTCACAACGGTGACACACTACCATGATCCGTTCCCACTACAACTCATGTCCCTGCCCTTATGTGCGAAATGGTTTAGCTGAAATTCCTCACTACAAGATATGTATGAGCACAAGCGCCACACATTTTTCCACATTAAAATGGAAAACTGAATTTTTAAAAGTATCTTACGACTTCGACTACGACTTGTGACTATGACCACAGTTAACCATGACTAACTCCTACTCAGACCTTAACATGGAATGCAACTTGGAGTGACGATCTGAAACTGCCCAGATTAATTGTTCGACTGGGAGGCCTGAGATGATTATGATAAAAAAAAAAAGTTTTTTTTACATCAAAATCGACTTGGCATCATGGCATGAAAATGCAAAATGAGTCATTGGGCCCCGACTTTGTAGTCGCATAGTCACATAGTACGATTTTGAAGAAGACACGGAAAATTATTTTGGAGTGCAACCTTCACTACGTTTACATGGCCACAAGAAAGCGCATTCTAGCGATGCGCTTTGAAATGCGCATCAAAAAACGGCACCTGTTTACAAGATGAAAGATAGCGATTAGGGCCAATGCGCTAAGGAATGCGAGTCGACCAGTGCGATCGGGAAAACCCTTTCTTCCTGCCCTCCCTTTGGCAAAGAGTGAGCAAGTCCCACGCTGCTCTACCCCCTGCATGTTGTAAACTAGGTCAGCTTAGACCCAAGTAACTAAATGTAATTAAAACTTAGTGGTCTTCCTAGTCATGCACACTTATTTTCAATTTATTTACCTAAAATTCGAATGGCACCAGCACAAATTACATGGGTGCCGTAACTGTGTCCGCCATCTTTACCATGCTTTCTCCAATGGCTCAATGCGATTGCGAGTGTTTACATGCACAAAGACGATGCGATACGGATTTTGAAACCACCTCCGTGTAGCGCATTGGGGGAATGCGCCACGAACAGAGAAAGCGCCACGAACGGCTGTTTACAAGACCCACGGAGGCGACACGGACGCGATGCGCATCGCTCTGAAGCGCTTCGAAGTGGTCATGTAAACGTAGTGATAGACAGTGGCTTCGTAGTTAGTGCTCGGGATGTAATCAACTCTACATGGCGAGATTTATTTTTCGGCTGGGACAGGAATACGACGAGCCCCCGTGAGGTTGGCTTGTGTAAAACCGCAGATAAAATGAAAAAACAAAGATTGGAGATGGAAGTAGCTACCTGTTAAGCCTTTGTTTAAGCCTGTTAAGCCATGACATGAGGATTTTATCTTTGTACAGGACTGATCGCACGTCACATTAATAATTCGCCCTCTGCGAAAACTGAACGTTTACCTACCAACGTATCAAGAGTCGTAAGCGAATGCTCCAGGGCATGATTCCCATGACAACAGCCCTACGTAAATGTAGAAATATACGTAAGTGCGAGTATGGGCATATACTCTGTGCAGAAGCAAAATAATGAGCCGAGTTTTTAGCCCAGCGTCAGCCAATTGCGAAGACAGATGCGTGCTACTCTGTCTTGACATAAATCCATCATGCCACCTGATCTTCCCTCGCAGATATGCACCGATCACAGTGAATAACCAGTGTGTTCTTTAATTAAACACACATTATTTAGTCATAAATACGCTGACGTGATGCAAAATTGCAATATTAGGCGATAACACAAAGTTTAAAACTACGTTGACAAGAGTTACTTCCAGTTTTACACATGTGAACTGGCAGTTTGTTAATGGCCTTACCCGTCAGTTTGCCTGTTAATTTGTCTTGCAATCTAGGAAAGCTCAGTTCTATGAAGACAATTATTTGTCAGCTCTTGTTGGCCGACATTGTTGGGGTGACGTAAGCAACAACGTACATAGAGTACGTAAACGTACGAGCTCAAGTGGTTAGAGGCCTTTATGCAAGTGTGCGCATTACGTATGTCAACGTTTACGTAGGGCTGTTGTCATGGAAACTTTACCCTGGAACCTTCACGACGCGATGCTGAGGCGCAGGAAAGTCGTTCAGTGTTCACAGAAAAAATATTAACGAACCGTTGTATTTTTGAGGCCTTACAATACGTAATGGATAAGACCTGCATTCAGCTTAATATCTTAGTAGGCGAACCCCGTTAATTTGTCTCGCTTCTTTCGGTGTTTATTTCTTTGTATACCATTATTTGTTAGGTCTTTGTTTAAATATGCATAAGCTTTACAACTCTACTTTGATTACTGTGCGGACTTCTCGTTATTTGTTGTTGGTGCATGTGTTATGTTATTGACTTAAGTTGTTGGGGTGTCGCATGGATCAATCAAGGCTGATACGTTAGTTTTGGCTTATGATTATTTTGAGAAAGTTTTAGTCTTATTTTATGTAGTTTTATTTTATGTCTTATTTTGTGTACCCTACACATTTTAGAATTTTTTTTCTGTATTCATACAGGATAAAAGTTACCCCTAGGTTGATAACAAAAAAAAAAAGGGGGGTTTAGATCAAATGGCTAAGATATTTTAGCTGAGCCAAATGCATTGATACTCTAGACAACTCGTGATCAATCGTGCATTTATGCCGCTCCTGATTATGCAATTAATTTATTACTGAAATTATCGAAAAAGTTTTTATTTTTTTAAGAATTCTACCTGTTCACGGGTACCAGCCGGATTCTCAACAACATTAAATGGGGGCTCGTCAATAATCAGCTTCATCAACCCGTCCTTCTATTAAAAAGAAAACAAAAACAGTTTTAATAAAAATAATACAACGCACTATACGCATCACACACAGAACAGACGCAAAAACAGAAAATTTATTTTGTAGAAAATGACAAACATTTTATAAAAATTATTTCCAATTTATTTTATTTTATAGCTATAGAGACAACTGCACACAAGTTGATTAGGAGCATTTTCGTGGTTCTAGATAATAGTTTTGCTCTCAAAAAAACCGAAAAACCCCTTTCGATCTTTGTTGTTGTTCGGAATGTCAAACTTTTCTGCTGGGAAGATGGGCCATAATTGTTGTGATAAGGAGTTTCTGAATAACCCTCATTCAAGAATGAGGCACGTGCAGTGCAGGGATGGAAAGGCGGTTGGAGTTGCATTGTGGCTATTTAAAATCCAATACCACAGAAATCCCGTTCAGCAGTTAAATTAAATAACATTTCGCAAAGATACGAAAAAGATTAATACTAAATACTAAATTATGTAAAGCAAGTATATTGAAAACAGAAAATGGTGTAAACAATATTTTACGTCTGCATTTGTAACGATTCAAATAGCAAGAACCGACCAATCGTGTATACGTAAAGCCATTTGCTGGTTCTCTCCTTATTTGTAGTAATACACGTGCAGCTTTAGCGATGAGTTAGTCCTTGCGTAGGCTAAACTACGTTCAAACTGCACTATTTGGTTGGTTAACTACGTTAACAAATCCTGGCAAGATGTTGGCTGTATGTGTGGCAAAACACAAGGAGCTTTGGGTACGGGACCTTGTGTAGACCTAACTTAAAACCCTTGAGGACGTAAACAAAACAATTCTTAAAATTAGTGGAACAAGAAAACTCCAGTAAAATGTAGTACTAATACACAAATTACAAGTGATGTATGGTTATGGTGGCCGGCTTTGGCGTTGCTTATACTTTGAGCTTATAATGCAGCATAATTTATTTGAATTAAGAAAATAGTATTGTCCTTCTTCCCCATAGAGAACCTTAGCAATTGAAAAGGACAATTTCCCTTTTTACGACAGGGATCAGATTGTAAAATTAGTAGCGGGGGTAGCGGGATGAAATACGGAGTCATCTAAACTTTATTTAAAGAGGTGCAGGTTTTTTTTTGGGCATGAAATCTAATAATAATAATAAAGCATTTTGTTGCAGGAGCAATGGGAAGACAAGGATCGGTGTGATCACTAACTGCCAACCCAACTAAAAATAAAAATAATATGTGGCTGGTTGCAAGACCACAGGGGAATGTTGTGAGAAATTAGCAGTGTTAACAACGTCGTAAAAATTTAGTTAAATTAAGTTGATTCAAATGACGACGAAAGGCAGTCACACTCGTCGAGGTAACAGTTGCTTCTGGGAGCGAATTCCAAGCCCCAATAACTCACACCGAAAAGAAGTGTAGTCTGCACTCCAAACGGAATTTGGGAATTTGCGATTTGAAAGCGTGACCTCTAGTTCGTCCCTCCACATTCAGGTCGAAGAATGGCAAATTAGCTCGAACTAATCCATGCAAAATTTTAAATGCGAAAATTAGACCTGACTTAAGTCGCCGCAATTCAAGTGATTCGGGTTTTAGGTGCCGAGTCCTCTCAGTGTAAGAAAGATTGCGCATTCCAAGCAGCGATTTTGTAAATTTCCGTTGAACTGCTTCAACCCGCTCAATGTCGCCCAACAGAGCAGGCGACCAAACTTGGCTGGCATATACCAAGATTGGTCTGACAAAAACCTTGTAGGCCCACACCTTGACTTCCCGGCTACTGCAAGAAAAGCATCGGTTCACCACTGCTAAACGGCAATAGGCTGCAGCAGTAATTCTGCGGCAGTGCAGACTAAATATTAAATCGTTGCTGAACCACACTCCGAGGTCCCTAACCTAAGTTATAACCGGAAGAGGCTGGTTGTTTATACCATAAGAAACATAAGTGATGGTTCTGCCTAAGTGTATGGTTTGGCTCTTAGTGATGGAGAGTGGGAGTGCCAATCACAGGCCCAATCCGCAACGTTTGGACGATATCAGGCAGTTAGTTTGTGAATGTAATAAGTATCTTTCTTGAGCGAAGCGAGACGACATCAACGGAGCAAGAGAAGCAAGCGATGAGGCTAATAAAATAAAAAATTCGTAAAATCAAGTGGTGAAGCAGTTTATTGGAGAGACTAGCCTACCTTTTGTAAATTACAAAAACTGCCAAGTTTGCCCTGTGTTGGTTTGCACTAAACTCTTATTCGTTGGTTTAGATGAACTATTTCAGAAGGCATGCTAGGTCTGAACTGGGCCAACATACTACATGCGTTAACCCCTTACATGTGGGACAAAAAGCAATCCAGATATTAAAAGAGTTATAGACTCCAATTGTAGCTCTAGAAAAGAGCTACAAAGAAGTCCATTCCATCCGTCATCTCCTACACTGAACACCTGAAAGCCCTCCGACTCCCTACCCTCGAATACCGCAAAATCTGAGGCGGCCTCATCTTTCCCTACAACCACCTGCACTTTCCCTTAAACACAAATAAACCCCTCTTTGTTCTCAACAACAAACCCACAAACTAGAAACAACGGGCTCAACATCTTCCAACACCGCTGCACCTCCAAAAGCCGTGAGCTCTCCCTTCCTTTCCGGATATGCAGCACCTGGAACCGCCTGCCAAGGGACATTGTCACCGCCCCAAATGCCACCTTCTTGCCGACAATCACCCCTCAGTTTGTGTACAAGAACTGGTGATTTCTTTCCACTTCCTCCCAGCATCAAGAGCTACAAGCTTCCTGTTGGAGTTTGTCAATGTTAGGTCAATTTCACACAAAAGATGGTCCTCTATCTTGCAAAATGTTGACTACTTTCGTCCTGTAGTCTTCTTCAGGCCTTCTAAAGGTAAGGAATTTTTCTTGCTATATGTTTTTTTTCAGTCTTAAACACACTCTGAATTTGAAAATGATGCCTCTTGCCTGTAGCCTCTCGTCATAAAGCCAGAAAAAAACCTTACCTTTAGGAGGCATGAAGAATGTTAGGACAATTTCACACAAAAGATAGTCCTCTCTTGCGAATTTTCTACTACTTTCGTCATGTAGATTTCTTCAGGCCTTCTAAAGGTAAGGGCTTTTTTCCTGGCTACATGTTTTTTCACAGTTTTGAATACACTCCGAATTTGAAATCGGCGCCTCCCCGTCTGTAGCCTCTCCATCATGTAGCCAGAAATAGATCTTACCAAGTCTACAGGATGAAGGTCGTGGAAAATTAGCAAGATAGTGGACTATTTTTCGTGTGAAAGTAAGCATAATAATGGAAGTCTATGACTCTTAATAGTAACACAGCGTTTCACAGTAGACGAAGTCGTAAAGGTATATTTTCAGCAATTTAGATATTAAATGTTCCCTTGTCCAGATTTTGGTGCGGTCAGGAGGGACATAAAGGAAGTATGTGGTATTTATTCGCTCCTGCAATTGTGGCCAATCATACCACGAGTTATACAGAGGAGGTGATGCTCATAGATTGAACAAGAAGCTAATGATCTTTTTCAATTCTATTGATTTCATACCATTACTAATTATTAGTAAAGAGGTTCGACCTCAACCGCCCATGTTAAAGCTAAAATTTGAATGCTGAATTTCTCTGTCTTTCAAGACTTTCCACTCAAATTTAATATGCAAGCTTTATTCGATTTTATTGGCCTTAGGGAGTGAACATGTGTCCGGAACTTTTATTAATTTCCGATTTGACACATCGGAGATCTGGACTTAATCTGGAATCGTGATTTTCAATTTTAGCTTGTTGTTCTTGTTCTTCTTGGCAAGACATTTTCTGCTACACTTTCTACAGATCAAACTATTTGTCCTATAAAGCTGGTTCTTAGCTCATTTTACAAGTATTGCTCTGTAGATGTGACCTTTCCATAGGCCTTTTCTAATTGTCAAGTGGTTCAGGGGTTACGGAGCTCTAAACGACCAGATTGGTTGTTTTAAATTGTTTTAATGTGTAGATTAAAGATTGCAGGGTTTGTGCAAACCGTAATTGATAATTAACGATACAAAACATTAAAACAAGCTAATCGAAACTGCATTGTACGCCAAAGTAGCACAAATTAGAAAATAAAAAACTCGTTTGATGCTTATAAGGTAAGTTTAACTGGTCCGAAGTCAAAACAGCAAAGGAACACAAATAAACTTTCCTGTAAGGTTTCAGGTACTGAAGTGTGGCATGTACTGTTTAGTCCACATGAAACCTTACTGCTGTATCCAACTATTATACACGTTAATCCAATTAAAGCCAGAGCCAACATGTCAAAACTTTTCATGCCGAAACAAACGAAGAATAATCTAAGGCTACAAACTCGAATACTTTCTTGGCTACATTTTGTTGTGTTCTTCGGTCACTTTGTCTCTTTCTGTTCATCAAGCACTTTCAAGCACTTTTCCAGGCATGGCATTTCATTATTACTTTCCAGGCATTTCATATTACTTTTCAAGCACTTTTCCAGGCATGGCATTTCATTATTACTTTCCAGGCATTTCATATTACTTTTCGGACATTTCCAGGTTTTCAAGGACTCCCATGAACTCTGAATTCCCTGGAGAGCTATGCTAAGCACACTAAGACGATTAGTTTTTAAACATTTTCCAGCGATGTTTTTTCGCCAAGCAGAATGCACCAATCATTAACTGATCTATCGTGTGCAAACGTAAAAATGGTAAAAACATTTGAATAAACAGTACAGCAACACGGCAGTATCTTAAACCTTACAAGAAAGTTTATTTGTGTTCCTTTGCTGTTTTGACTTTGGACCAGTTAAACCTTACCTTAAGCATCGAACGAGTTCGTTTTTGTTTTCTAATTTTAATATGCATTATACACCAACAAACTTGGAGGGAAAGTTACATCGATTCTCAATGCATCACCAGAATTCAAGTCCAAAAATATGGGGGGAGGGGGGGGGGGGAGAATTGGTACCCTACCAACCAAAAGTCTTTTTGAATCGGAAAAAAAAGGACCTCAGTCGGAAAAATGGAAGGCTGGACGAAATTTCGGAAGAGAGCGGGTAAAAAGAAAGATATAGCGAAAACCTAAATAAATAAAAATTATTTTAAAAATATGGTTGGTTATTTAAGATTTTTCCGAAAACAATTACGTTTATGAAAAAATTGTTTGTAATCGTAGCTTCCTACCTTAGTTGCCTACCTCACTGCAGGATGTTCCATTGGGTAATCAGACAACTAATGTGGTTCATGCATGAGAGTGCTCCACCATATTTAGCCTCCTAGTACGACAATTCCGAAATCGTGCCTACCCAGCTTGATGGATTGGTCGAGGTGGACCGCATGCGTGGCCCCTACGTTTACCAGATCTGAGTCCACTTGACTTTTACTTGTGGGGACACCTAAAGTCACTTGTGTATTCAGTTTCAGTCGACAACGAGGAAGCCTTTCGGCAGCGGGTTGTCGAGTGTTGCCATACGATCCGAAAAACACCCGGTGTCTTTGAATGCGTTCGCCAGTCAATGGCAAGACGTACCCTTGCCTGTGTTGGATCGCATGGTGGACACATCGAGCACGTTTTGTAGTCACAAAAAACACAAATTTTCTCTTCTAAACTGAAGACGATACCAGATTGGAGATTTTGGTACTCTGCATGGCGACGCAGCATTTGTCTCAGTAAAACTACTAAAGAGGCCCCCTCTCCAACTCGTTTTCCCCTTCCTCCATTACTGCCCGAACTGCAAAGTTTTACGACCTATACAGTGTGGTCCACAAAAAACTGACGACCCAAGATTTTATTAAGTCCAACTTTTTTAGTTAGCACCTCTCAGAACCAGGAGACCACAGAAATCTTTCCGTTTCATTAGAATCTCCGTCCTTTCCTGGTTCTGAGGGGTGCTAACTAGAAAAGTTGGGACTTAGACAATTTTGGGTCGTCAGTTTTTTGTGGACTACCGTGTATTATGAAGTAGAGAAATTGCAAGAATGATGTGTCAATTGTAGTTGTTGTTTTTTGTTATGTGGGAAGTTATGGAAAAACTTCAACGTTTACTCCTAACTTGGGGGGGGGGGGGCTGTAACGTAAAACGAATGTATTTCCGGACCCATGTTCATAAGACTTTTTAGTCTTTCTTTTGATCATAGACTACACCCTGAAAGTTTGGCCAGACCTTTTAGGTACACCATGTATGTCGGCTCGGAGCTTAGTCCCGAGGCGGAGAGCGTTTACCATCGATTAGAATGTTAACTAGGTATCACATCTTACCTTTTCCAAGCCTATGCGGGGCCCTGGCAGTAGTTGTGGCTACTAACGCTTCTGCTAATGCTTTGACTTCGAAGCAGCATTGTGAGGCATTAGTAGCCGGAACTACAGTCAGGGTTCCGTGTAGACTTTATATTTGAAGAGGTCTTGGAAGAGATGCGATATCTGTATTTACCTTTCCAATGTATGGTTTCCACTTATAATAATAATAAACTTCATCCCGTGAAAAATGCGGTGAGGAGAAAACTGGGGTCCGCTTATGTTTGGCCCAAGATTACAACAACATTAAAATGCTTGGCAACATTAAGAAGTTGGCACCCATTTACCGGTAACTCAAAAGAAACCTAGAAATATCCAATGTTCGCAGTCTGGTTTTGAACTAAGTTAAGGAGGAGACACTACCATTACCGGGCAATACATTTCAAGCTTTAACCTCCCTATTACGGAAAAATAACTTGCGACAGTTCTACTTTGACCCATGAACAACCAATTTAAACTTATGGCCCCTAGTTTTAACACTGTCTCGTACTTGAAACAAGTTGCTGGGACGCGCAACTGCCCTAGTTCAGGCAAAAGTGTAGCATATGGTCACTTTTGGTTCTAGGGAATCCAAATCCAACCTCTGCAAGCACTCCCGATAAGAAAGTAGATGACAGCCCAGGATAGATTTGGTAAAGCGTCTTTGTACGCTCTCCAGGCACTCAATATCGCCAAAGACGCGGGGGAGCAAAGTTGGAATGCACACTCGGGAATTGGCCTAACATGCACTCACCTTGAATGTCCAAATTAAAATGGGGAGGGGGGGGGGAAATCACCAGATGCAAAACATCTTTTGATGATGGTTCCTCTCTGTTTGGCTTTACAAATAATTTGTTCACAATGATATGTAGATTTAAGGTTTGAACTAAACCTAACTCCAAAGTAATTGCATGGAGGAATTTTCAAACCTTTAGTACATAATTGTTTTTGGGATTCATGCTCTATTACGAGCCTTAAATGGCATACCATGCCAACGCTCAGGTGCGCTGGGAAGAGAACATAAATTTCTTTCAAAGGGGGAGGCGTTAGTTACGTGTCGTGTCCTTGCGCCATAATACATTACCAGATCCAGGGGTGGCAACCGAATTCCCAGCCACCCTTTTCTGGTTGGGGTGTTTGGGAGCACCATAAGTTTACCTCAGCAGGGCCCTCCCAACATATTTCCGTGTTAATAGATCTATCTGATCTCTTTTGCAAAGTATACAAGACATAAAAACAAGTTCAACAACTCAACATCAGTCGAAATTCCCCTGACTGGGTACAAATTATCCCCTTTGTCCCCTTCCTCCCAACCCTCCAGTCGCCGGCCCCGACCAAATAAGAAAAATTAAAAGTTACAGTACGTACTAGTAGTAAAACTCGAGAAATTTACCGGATTTTGGGATTCTGGAAACTGATGAAGTACTTTCCCATCGCCTTCCATGCTGATGTCATGTCCAGAGGAGGTCTTTTCTTCACCTACTTTGGTCCGCTCCGAAGGGCCAGCCTCATAATAAGCAGAAGTGGTTGGTTGCTGCACCTCGGCCGCTCCGTTCTGGCCCTCCTCTATTTCCGGACCTAGTCCTAACTTGTTCATCACCACAACAAAACCTATCCATAGTTGGGTAAGCAACAAAATCATTAAGTGAGTCGCAATAGTTACACATCGGAGCGCAGGGTGTACGGGCGCAAGCGGTGGAATAAGTCCCAGTGCATAGTATAGGTCGTCCAGTAAAGACCTCGGTGGCCCGACATCTGATCTGCTCGGCACCCCAGCGTCTATGGTTACTACGTCCGACATTACCAATGGCCACGAAATCCACCGACAGTGGGGTGATTGTTCTCTAGCTCCATAATTTTGAAAACGCCAATTGGGTTAGTACGGTCAACCAACAGCCCTACTTGCAACACATCTTTTGACCTTCCGTGTGAAATCGGTTTCCACGGTTACAGATGATCATAAACGTTAGGATTGTTATTGTAACAATTACTACAACGAAGATGCGGTGTTGCAGATTTTAAATCTAGAAACACGCTAGTGTGTTGCGCCACAAGTTAGGCAACAAACATCACATCAATTCAATTGTCGAGGACGTAAACCATTGTAGCGTTAAGTGTTTTAGGGCACGTTTAGCAGCGACTCGCCTTTGTATTGATCGCAGCTAGAACTTAATCGCGGTGGCAAAGGTGTCGTTGCCATGGTAACAACGCTACCTGGATTAGCTAAATCCGACATCATTTGAATGAATGTTTGCAGTCTTGGAATCCGTGACAATAAGATAAAGATTTCCTCATGACGAAACTATTTTCCCAGTCGCTTCTGAACTCAGATATTGACTGTTTTCGTTGCGAGCCAGCAGGGCTGAAACCGCAGCCATGTTGGAATTCCAGATGATTTCTAGCTTCTAGCTGCGAGAATGCAAAGGCGAGTGGTTGCCTAAATACACCCTTATCCTGAACCATAGTTGGACACATTTCAGATACTTAAGAAAAATAATAATGTGGTACAAAAACTTGAATTGTAGTAAAACAGAGAATGACCCACCTGACAAAAATTAACATGTGTAGGAATGTCAGCTAAGCGGCTTCAAAAGATTTGACCCTCAATAACGTTGTAAATGTGTTACTGGTTTCGACTTCTAGCTTCTAGCCAGCTGACCCCATGTTAATTCCCATAGGTGATTATATATCAATACCGTACTGAGATAGCCGGAAGGCTTCCAGCTATGAAATTTGACGAATGGCTGCAGCAGTACGATACGATCTCCATACCTTTTCTGGTTTACAGCCTAGGGGTTTAACGGGAAAGGCGTGGGATGGCGCGTAAATACGAAAGTATTGTTATAACCATTAAACCATTGTTAGTATTGTCGGCATCGTCTGTGACTGGATGGCCAAAGATCAGACAATGACAACGTGTGTATCTAGACACATGCTAGTGTGTCGTCACAAATCTAAACCACGTTGACAAAGATATTGTGTCTGAGTCAATTCACAAAAACAAACAAAATGTCAAAATAAAGAGACAACCAAGTTGAGTTTGGTTCGGCATCACAAAGGAGTGATATGAACAAAATAAAAGAAAATTTAAACAATTTAAACAAACCAAAAACTGGTAAAGAGACAACTAAGTTGAGAATGGTTCTGCCTCTCAAAGAAGTGATATGAAATTAAAATATTGGAAAAATGGCCACTCAAGCTATTGTTGACATGGCACTTTATTACACATCTGCAAGCTAACTGAGTTGAGTCTAATACACAATGAAAAAAAAAAAGAACTAATACCATATCAAAAACCAAAACTGGTAAAAGGGACCGCCAAGTTCCAAATGGTTCGGCCCTTCAAAGGAGTGATATCAACCAAAACATTCGCCAAGTCAATCGCGCCGAATAATACTTTGGACGTTAAATGAAAACTTGAATATTGCTACCGAAAGTATTAGCAAGGTTTGACTTCGGTCTCCCATGTTAAAGCCGAAATTTGGAAGCTTAATTTCTCCGCCGTCGTTCAACATTTTCCACTAAAATTTGGTATATAAGCTTTGTTAGACTTGGTGAACACGTGTACCAACTTTTATTAATTTTCGATTGGTCTTTTCGGAGATCTGGACTTGAGCTGGAATCGTGAGTTTCATTTTTTGGCTTCTTACTTCTTCTTATTTGGACACGTTTATACAATGGTCTCTACAGACTAAACCATTTGTCGTAGAAAGCTGGTTCTTAGCTCATTTAAAAGAGCTACTTCCCGAGATGTGCCCTTTATAGAAATAGACATTTCAATTGGTCGTCCCGTTCCGGAGCTACGGGGCTCTGAACGATCCGTTTAATTGTTATACTTTGTTTTAAACATTGTTTTTATGTTTTTCCAACAATTTACAAAGATTTTTTCCGCATGGGGAATTTACACCAGTAGGCTGAAATCAGAGTATAAGCTAATTACAGTTAAAAGACACAATCTGGTAGTGAGCCGCCATTTTACATCTAACAACAATTAAGCACTGACAACAATTAAATCACATATATTTGGCGGCGACACACTAGTGTGTGTCTAGATTAATTCGGATTGAGTTAGCAATTTCAGCTTCATTGCAGATTACCATTAACCTTGAGACGAGCAACTTACGGAGGATGCGCTGATTGAGTGAGCGAAGTGAGCGAAAATCAACGTTTGTTATAGCGAGTGTGCTCAAAAATGGGATTAAAGAAACTTAAGCATGTGAAGCGTGGACGTATAATAAACCAAACCGTGCCAATTTGGCTGACGTAACGGCTAATTAGGTAATGACAAACGTGAAAACTATGAATGTGAAAATGCATAAACATAAAATTCCTTCAGAAAAGAGGGGTTCAAGAGGTGTTACCGCCTACATTAAAAATAATATCAAAGCTAGTACAATCTTTGCACCAGCAAGCAATAAAGGTGATCTAGAACAACTCTGGCTTAAGATTCAAACTAAAACTATTTCTATTACTTTGGGCATTGTGTATCGTCCACCTAGCTTCCTGTTTCATCCCTTCAAGTTCTTGATAACTCTCTTTATAACTTCGTCAGCGATATTGATGACGTCATTTTAGTTGGTGACTTTAATATTAATTTAATGAACCCTTCTACCCCAGGATACCATGCAATGAAAATATTTGTAACATTCACGATCTTACGCAACTGGTAGACCAGCCAACGTATTTTTGCAGTGCTAGTGAATCTCTGCTTGACCTTGTGATGATTAGACAAGAAGATAAAATCAAACTCATTGACCAGGCTATACAACCAGGCATCAGTCACCATAATTTTGTGTACTTCGTTTATGACGTTCTTGTTCCTGAGATTTCTCAAAATACTGTTACAGCCAGGAATTGGAAGAACCTTAACATGAATTTGTTTGAAGTTGATGCAGCTAATGGTCCTTGGTATTTTATTTATGATAAGCCAACCATTGATGACAAAGTTTCTGTATGTAACTTTTAAACCTAAAAAGCCAGCCTCTCCTTGGATTAACAATGATATTCGAGCGCTCATGAAAAAGCGTGATAGATCAAAATCGTTATTCAATAAAACTAAGAATCCTGTTCATTGGGAAAAATACAAAGTTTTAAGGAATACAGTAAAAAAGACTGTTAGACTCGCTAAGGTCAAAACATTTGATGACCGGATTAACAATGAGAAGAACAGTAAATTGTTCTTCAATGTGTAAACAAGCTTTAAGTAGTCAGGTTACTGATATCAATCCATACACCATTAACAAATATTTTATTGAAAATCAAAATTCTGCTAACTTCGATCCAAATTTGCTTAATAATCAAATATCTTCTTGTCTAAACATTAAACCGAATACAACATTCACTCTTGGCACCATAACTGAGAATGAAGTCGTTGATATTATTGGCAGCATTACCACTAATGCAAATGATTTCGACAACATTAATATTAAAATAATTAAGTTATTGCTACCATTTATTGTCCCAGCAATTACCCACATAATTAATTTCTCTATTACGTCTTGCAGTGTACCCACTATCTGGAAATTAGCAGTTATTAACCCTATTTAAAAAAACGGTAGATCTAAGGATGTTACAAACCTTCGCCCCATTAGCATTTTGCATTGTTTGTCTAAAGTTCTTGAACGTGCTGTAGCCAATCAGCTCAAAAGCTACCTTGATGAATGCAATATTCTTAATTCAAAACAATCTGGTTTTCGTTTCAGACACAGCACAACTACAGCTCTTGTTAAAATTTCTGTTGATATTCTTAAGACAATTGATGACTCTAAATTTACTTCACTTGTGCTTTTGGATTTTGCTAAAGCCTTTGATACTGATACTGTTAACCATGCTCTTCGTTAGCCAAGCTCCACGCCATTGGCCTTGATGCTCTTGCTGTAAAGTGGTTTACATGTTACCTTACTGGTCGCAAACAATGCGTTCGTGTACGCAATAATAACTCATCGTTTATGGATGTTGCGTCTGGAGTTCCTCAAGGATCTATCCTTGGGCCTATTCTTTTTTCTATTTTCATAAATGATCTCTCAGACTGAATCACCAAATGTGATCACCATAATGTTTACGGATGATGTATAGACCGGAAAAAAAGTTTTCTCTTGAAAATGCTGCCGTTACACTTTTCGAACTTAATGATAACCTTGATAACATTACCCACTGGTCAAGTGCAAACGGTCTTTCACTCAATGAAAACAACTGTCAACATATTATTATTGCCTCGCCCCAGTTATTTCAAGCTTGTACTCTTGACGAGCTTTCTCACCACAATTCTGTTGCAATTAACACTGTTAAATTGAAAACGTTCCATTATGTAAAAAACCTTGGAGTTATCTTTGACAAGCATTTGTCCTGGGAGGATCATATTAGCACGTAATGCCGTTCTGCGTTACAAAGGCTTTGATATCTTGCAAGATTCAAGCATTTCCTTAACATTAAAACTAAACGTAATCTCACGGCAGCATTAATTATTATTCCATTACTGGATTATGGTGATTTGATTTATTTCAGTGCTTCAAAAACATTGCTGAACCAAGTTCAGAAAGTCCATAACGCTTGTGTTCGCTTTATTTTTAATATTCAAAAGTATCAGAGTGTCAGAGAAAACATTAAAAAAGCTTAAATGGATTACTATGGAAAACAGAAGAGCTTTGCGTTAACTTGTGATGGTGTACAAGACGCTTAAATTTAAAGAACCATCCTATTTGTTTGAACTTTTTAACTCTGCTATTGCGACTCACAACTATCCTACCAGACTCAGCTATAGTTGCAGTTTCACACCTCCCCGATGTCGAACTAATAAATACCAATCTTCTTTTTTCACTCAAAGTGTTAAGTTATGGAACGATCTGCCTGCAGAAATCAAGAACGTCCCTTCTGTTCAAGCATTTAAAAACCGTATTTACCAACGTTTCTTTAATTCCCAGTGTGGTCGAACCCCCCCATCCTCCTCCTCCTCTCTCTTTTGTGCACTTTATTTTTTATTTTTTTTATTTATTTGTTTATGTTTTAAAGTATTAGCCTTACATAATTGTATTTTGCTTTTTGCATTTTTTTTGTTCGTTTGTGATTTTATTTTGTTCTGGGTTAGGTGTAAGATTGAGCCTTCATGCCTAAACCTCGTCCTTTGTAAACTCTGGCGATACCTTTTTCTTGTTTACTTTTTAATGTATTTTGTTTGTTTGCAATAAAGTTTATTATTATTATTAAGGCAGAGATGACGATAAGATGGTGTGACCTTTTGTACGTTCACAGTCCTATGAAAATTGTGATATCCACCCAAAGTCAAAACTGGTATAAGAGAAGCCCGCAAAGTTTCCAAAAATGGTCGACCTTTGAAAGTAGTGATATCACTCAATCAGAAAAGGCCGCCAAGGTTAATCGCATTTACCAAGTTTACCATGAATAACAATCTTCAAGTTTTTATTTAACGTACGAAGTATTATTCGCTGCGATTAACTCAGCTAATAGGATTTGCCCCTTGACGGCCTTTCGCTGGTTGATTGATATCACTACTTTCAAAGGTCGACCCGTTTTGGAAACTTGACGGTTTCTCTTTTTATTACTGTAAGGTTTGACCTTGGCCTCCCAGGGTAAAGCTGAAACTTCTATGCTTAATTTCTCTGCCACTTTTTAAAATTTTCCACTCAAATTAGGTGGTCAAAAAGTCTGGTAACAGCAAACTTCTCAAAAAGTATTGGTCGTAGAAAGGCAAGGTTGCTATGCTCAAATATGTCACATGTGACGAATCCCATGGTATTAACCAGAATGACCTTGAATCACCCTATCAAGGTCATTCAATTTTTTATATTTGTAACCGTAAGAGATACAACATAAAAGTCAATTGCAAAGTTGTGCGGGCTGACAAAATAAACCTCGTATAAAAAACAGAACTGAAATAGATTCGTAATTACAAGTGCTGTGAACAAAACAAGAAAGACATTGCAGGGAAGCTAACAAAGTGTAAGCAACCAATTCGTACTCCTTTTTCCCCAATAGGCTCCTCCAATATCTATAGCAACATGTACTATTAGCATAAGCGGAGTACTGCCGACAGTCATTTCATAATTATGGAATCATGGTGAAAGAATACCAACTCTACCACATGATTAAAGGGACACCCGGCCTGCATTATAACATTCCGTCTGCCTTATAACAGCCAAGCGCTGATCGCAATCTGTGCATTAGCATCGCAAATGTTAACTGAGATAGTAGCTGCTTTCCTCGCAACGAAGAACGCAACTGCTATCTCAATTGGCATTGCACATTAATAGACGAACCAGCATGAACGCATTAATCGTGTCGTCACTAACCGGAATGATTCGCGTATTTTAACATCACAATTTATAATTTTGCTTTGGCGATCTATTGGAATAATTAATTTTAATTTTTACCGCATTAATCTTTTAGATTTTTGATCTCATGGTAATTATTAGAAAATTAGTACATGCACACACAGAGATGAAACGTCATGGTTATTGTAAGTGCACAAAGGATCATATACAGCGAGATGCAGTAAATATAGTTAATTATTATTAAACAGAAAATAATGTCTCCTAGACGCCACATTTTAAAACGGATTTTTAGCAAGGGAATGACGAACGGTAAGTAAATAGACCTTAGGGGCCATACTTGAAGTGGAGGATCGAGAAAAATGGTGCTAGGAGGAATGTCCTTTTAAAGGTAAATCACGCCTACAGTATTAATGCAGCAAGCATCGTTTGCTTCGCTGCAATGCCGTTCTTGTTTTGTTCGTAGCTCCTGTAGTTATGAAGCTATTTCAGTTCTGCTTTCTGTATAAGGTTTATTTTGTCAGCCCGCACAACTTTCCAATTGACTTTTATGTTGTATCTCCTAGGGATCCAAAAATAAAAATTGAACGAACTTGATAGGGTTATTCAATGTCATTCCGGTTGATGCCATGGGACTCGTCACATGAGATATATTTCAGCATATCAACCTTTCCTTTCTACGACCAAGCCTGATACATTTGCTGTGACCAGAATTTTTGACCATACTGTATAAGCTGTACCAGACTTGGTGAGCATGTTTCACAACTTTTATTAATTTCCGATTTGTCCCTTGGGAGATCTGGAATTGAGCTTGAATCGTGAGTTTCATTTTTGGCTTATGTGCTGGTGGTGGTGGACTGTGGTTCATTCCGCCACTGCGGTTTATTTTGCGTTCCAGCTTTTTTTTTAAATTGCATTTTAGTTAACATTAATAATTTTCGGAATAAATTGCAATTTATTTTTAATTATTTCTTTTAAAAAGTAACCTAAAACAGCAAAAAGTCATGTCCGCTAGCACACACACTCGGTGTTCACTAAGTTACTGCCCATTAAAAAGGAATTATTTTCATAATTTTTTTTTTATTTATTTGTTCTATAGGTAACTACAATTGCAACAACACTGAGTTATGTTAAAATTAATGATTAATTTAAATTAAATTAAATTTTGTTTTTCTGTCCCACCGTAATGTCATTGCTGTTACTTGCATGGTTTTAGCAAAAGACGAACACTTAGTTCCTAATTTTGTTGCAAGATTTTGCCACCAGAGGTCGCCACAGTACGCTACACACGCGTGGAGACCTTTCAAACACGTTCTAATCAGCGCTGTTTTTGTAAATAATTATTCATTTACAATTCGTACACTTTACAACAGTAATTTGCTGTTACCTATATTGTTGTTAATAATTGCTTCGAGTATTAAAATATTCGTTAGAAAGTGTTGATTAAGGCCGTAGTTCGTGGGCATGAAGTAAATAGACCTAACTGATTTTCTTACTAAAACAATGTGGTTTGGTCATTGCTGTTACTGTCATTCCTGTTGCTTGTCAAATAGTAATAGTAATAGCAATAGTAATAATAAATATATCAAGCTCAGCCAACAGCTGTGCTTGAAAGGAATACATATTACTAAAACATTGCAAGCTTTGCTTTGAAAAAACAACTTTTTTACAGAAGTTAAGTCACAGCCAAATTATACTCTTTTGGCAGAATGACCCCTTTGCACACGTTTATATGCTGGTCTCTACAGACTAAACCATTTGTCTTAGAAAGCTGGTTCTTAGCTCATTTGAAAGTGTAATGTTCTATTCCAGTGACCATTTTACCAGAATAAACATTATTATCTAGTATGGCATAAGGGCAATCAATTGTATAAAACACAAATTATGCATTAAATAGGTAGGCTAAATAATAAGCAATCATTCATCTAATACTGGGCCTTTAATCGACACTCCGGTGTACACAATATTGACCCCACAATATGGCCAACTAAAATCAATGACAGATTATTATGATTTCGATGTATCGATTACAATTATTCAACAATGAGTCGAACGAATGGCATTACGGATTAAGTCGAGCGGAAAACCTAATCATTATTATATTCTCTAAATTAAATTACGGAATCTCGGGTTAATTTAGTAGCGTACATATTGTACTAGTTAAGCTGAACAATCATAGCTATTGCTATTGAATCAGAATACTTAGCTCTATAATAGAACCTTGAGTGAGGCTATCGGCACTCGGCTTTAGCTCGGCGGCGAAGCCTCATCATCAACTGCAGCATGGCTTCTGGCCTGGCGTACTTCGAATCAGGACCTCCGGAATTTGACTGGCGTGCACTACAACAACAAACAACTGTTGAGCGGCTGATGATCGACTGATATCATACATTCCAAGGTTCGGTTTAAATACTGTAGCGTTATCGGCCATGATTGATCCATTGTAGTATTGATTTATTATTGAAATGCTAAATATAGTAACATTCTGACAGCTTGGGCCCTTATCCCCAAATGGGACCTCTACGCATGTCAATCATTTCATTGTTGCTTTCAGGTTCATTAATTGTTCCCCGTATTCGGCGCTTTGAAGTTATATGCCGCTATAATTAACTATCCCGTGTGGGAATGATTTATTGTTATTCCTTGAAGTGATCAATCACGAGCGACGATCTTATCGTAATTAAATCTACTTCTAGAAAGTCATTTAGGTTCTACGAAACCAACTAAATATTGTCGACTGGTAATGCCATCCTTTAAACTCTAACAATAGGTGTAATTACACTTGTTCAGGTTACAAATGATCTTGCCGCCTCTCGGTCGTCTTTGAAGAGGACTCCCAATTATATTTACTATCTGGAGTCATTTTGATCTATCTGAATAAATATTCGGTTCATGCATTTAATAATTGTATGATATTATGCAAATATGTATCTAATTAATTAGTTGTATTGTTTCTGTTATGAATATTAATTAAGCCATTAATTATTTCCTTACATAATCCCTGTTCATCCTAAAATCATGGTACCTTTTTAGTGGTTCCTTATTTTAGCTTCCAAACCCAGCTCATTTATAACAGAAACTGCTTTACATAATTAAGCAAGAATTTCGCATTTACTGACTGGTCCAAAGTTAATTGTTGTGTGACTAGGGAAAACACATCTTCTTTGAGGTAAAAAAAAAACAACCTTCACATAAACCAGGGCAATAATTATGTACAGCAAGATTAAATTGCCTCATTAATTGAGCAATACTATTCTGGGTGGAGTTAGAATAAAATATTGTATGGCTTAAATTGCATGCAAGACTCGAGAGTGCATTCTTCATGTAACTGAACTCAAATTTAATAAATTCAATTTTTTGTTGTTGCTGTTGATCTGCAATAAATAATCTTTCACTTTCTCTGTGCTGGCCACATGGGCTGGTTTTTCCCTCTTGCTTTCAAAGGAGGGAGGCATGGCACTTTCCCATATCGTGTTGTGCTCTACCTTCGACCTCGAGTTGGCCATGGTCCGGCCAAGGTCGTTCAAGGCTGAGTAGGTTCTCTACCCTCGGTAATTACGTCGCCAGCCATTTGGGCTAGTTTTGCTCTAGTTGGGGGAATGAAAGAAAACACAAGCGTTACTGGCTATGTTTTTCAACTTTCACTATTTCCCTTTGAAATCTTGTTTCTTGCCTCTTCACATTTTGAAGAAAAGCACTTCTATAGCCAAACGTGACTGCAATTTGCTTTCATAGGCAAATTAATAAATAAAAAAATATGGAATGTCCATGGTTCGATTCGAACAGTACTATTTGACATTGTCAAATTTAATCATTATTTCCCGGCAGTACCAATGGCAACAAGATTTTCGTTGGAATACACAGTCTTCATAAATAAAATATCATATGCATGCTACAGACATGAGTCGCCTAGAAACTTGTATGTTTCTAAATACAATATCTCTTGTTTGGTCCCGTGCTGGGATTCAAACTGGCGACCAAGTTATCAAAGTCAGTTCTAACATGCTTTTTTTTTTGGTAAATTTTCATGCTACATAGTAACAAAATAAGCATTAGGACAAGGGAGGGGACAGGATACCTGTTTTGTTAACCCGTTAAGTTGTATTCGCTTAACCCCTTCATTTAAGTGTCATCTACTGTTATTCCCAATGAAAATTTTCATGACTGTGTGCCTATTGCGTACTTAATATTCAAAATATTTTCATGTACTCCACGTTTTGGTAGTATCGTTGTTAGTGTCTGTATTTGACTCTAAGTTTCATCTTCAGAGCAGCATAACGAGTACTGCAACTCATTATATATGTGGCTCGTTTTGATGTGGTGTGTAGAATATATTTACGTTTACTTGTATTTGTTTCACCCATTTGACTCTTACGAGACAGTTCAGACTAACCAGTGCGGGAAAGCCGTCAATCGTAACTTTTTAAGAAGCAACTGTATTCGTGTTTGTCTGTTAACCCTTTTGACTACCATGTGACAGTTCAAACTGACCAATACAGAAAGCCGTCTATCATGGCATTAAGAACCTTGTTAATGTATATGTGTGTTAATCCATTTTGACTATCTTGCTCAGGTCGAACCTAACAGTCAGGTTACAAACACGAGTTTTAGAAATTATTGTGTTTCCTCACAATAAATATGTTATACTACAGGAAGTGATCAGCACGATCCTCGAGCCTTGAGTTGATCCTCGAGTTGTGCGATGCTCTAGTGATTCGTATTCGTTACTAGAGTGAATGTTATATAGTGATTTGTCGGTAAGGCTATCGCCTGTAACGAGCTCTTTTGCATGGCAAAAAAACCGTTTTTGCCTGTGCTACCTCATTGGTTCTCCTGAACGTAAGCAACCAATACATAGGAAAGTCAGATGCTGGAATTCTAAAATTCCAGAAACCTAAGATTTAAAATTAAATCGAAATGCAGCAATTATACAACATATTTTTTTTCGTTTGTGCTGCTAAGTTGTTTCTGATAGGCAAGTTTCCAATAACTTCCTGTCATAGATTTTTATTTTTCAGTATCTAAGCGTTGCGACTGCACTGTTTAACTTAGAATATGCAGAGACATCCCAATGCCTACTATCGTTAATTTTGAATATCTCGTTCAGAGCGATGTTGCACCGCTTGTGTGGTGGCTAGCACCGGAAGTCACTTTAACTACATTTTTTTTTTCAATTAAGGGGACGAAAATTTTTTCGAACATCCGGCTTCCACGTCACTGAGTGACAATGTAACTACAGTACTAGTTACCCTGGGCGAATCAAATAATACGAGTTGGCCAGACTCCATCATTGATTCGCTAGGTTATAAGTCTGCACTTACAACTCCAAGTATCACATGCGGTTGTTGCCAACCAGGAAAAAATTATTTCCAGCATGCGGTAGATCTTTCAAGGTTTTTTCACTACAACCTGAGTGAAAGTGTGTAATCTGTCCCTTAGGAACTTACGTGTGAGGTACTTTGAAACTTAGTGTAACCATTGAGTTGAACTTACGATTGGCGTTCCAGGTCTTAAGCATACCTCACCCTTTATCAAGTTGGATTCACATGGTGAACCATTTTATATAATTAACGTTAAGTGTGCCTTACCATAGGTAACAGCAATGTTTTTTCAAGTTAATAAGCTTTACAATGAGTAACAGCAATGTTTTTCAAGTTAATAAGCTTTACAATGAGTAACAGCAATGTTTTTTC
>JAHWFP010264406.1:130777-149705 GCA_023313725.1 Lithobius niger
TTTTTTTTTTTGGAGGGGGGGGCACAAACTTGGAAAACGATGTAACCTACTTGGTCTTTACACGTAATGAAAGAAAGTACAGTACTACTTTCGATTGTTTTCAATCACACGATGTGTTTTTTCTACAATTTGTTTCATTAAAGTATAAGACCAAAGCAGTTACTCCTCTCTTCCCCCACGTTTGATCCCCCCCCCCCATAAGAAAATTACCTCTCCCTCTGATAAGTTGTGCGACCCAATACTGTATTATGAAGTACTGAAATACCAGGTATGATATGGCACATATCCTGAGTTTGGAATGGAAACGGTGAATCATTACGAGGTATTTAAGAACTGTTTACCCCAAACCTGGGGGGGGGGGCTGTAACTAAAGACTGGTGCATTTCCGGACCCATGTTTATAGGACTTTTTCTTCTTATCTTTGATCACACAGCGGACCCTCAAAATATTTGACACCAATTTCCGAACACCCTGTATTGTTTTTAATAACAATGTGGTGGTAATTATTTGAAGCACTGGAAGAGGAATTTATACGAACTGGTCTTAAAATAAATTAAATGTAATTGCAATTTTTCTTTTTTGTTTCATGATCCATTTCCTTATAGATGTGAAATGCAATATTTATTATTATTATTATTGATTTTAATTTTATAATTCATAACCTCATGGATGTAAAATTAGACAGTATAGCATAGCTATGTACAGTTCGTCTAACTTCCGTTTCATAACATTTTTGATAATTTAAGACTTTAAAATAATTAAAGTAGCATCTGTCTAGAACCTTCATTTGTTTCTTTCTTAAATTTAAGAAATGAATGTCCTTAAATGTTTTTATATTTAAAATTTCCATTCTTGATAGGGAATCTGCGCCATGGAGTGATATTTTATTTATTTGTACAATATTTTAACATGGCTAGGTTTTCCGAACTAAGTTAATGAAAATGGACTCCTATATAGCCTATTATCTATTTCTGTGGCACCGTTTTCATTTCAAGAATAACATGCTATCTAGAATAACTAGACTGTGAGTGAAATGCAAGTTCTGAAAATTTTCAGTAGGGGGGGGGGATGTGGGGGAGTGTGAAATTAAACTCTTAGTACAATTTGTTTACCGTACAAATTTGTATAGTACTCATAGTTTCAACCGATATAAAGCATTATTTTTGAACGTCCGATAACAATCCGGTAATTATCGGGAATGGTATCTTTAAAAATTTCTTGGTTTTAAACTATTGGCCGCAACGAGCGCGGCAGTGCGAACTGAGCGCTAAAAGTAGATAGGCTCTCTGCGCGTAGGAAATTTAAATTTCCGCTGCGCGTTTGATATCTAAATAATGGTTTTGAAAGACAGTTGTTACCTATAGTTTAATACAATAGGATATTTTGCTCGTTTTATTTTAATTTGGTTAATTATTAAGTTTTTTAACTGGGGTGGGGGTAGTATTACTCACAAAATTTTCATGCAGTTATAACAATTATGTCGGGAAAAGAACATGTTCCAGCTATTATCTGTATGCTTGAACATCATAATCCCGTATACAATTTTACAGTGATTTCCCTCCATATTGCTCTCATGAACGTGAGAGAAATTAAGGTAACAACATGTATCGCTATATGCGAAAGTTTATACTTACGATGAACCAAATTACATGTTAGTTTCACATGTATTCATAATTTATAAATTGAATTTTAATCTTTGTCGTTCATTTTCTTTATTTAAGATGACCTGGATAGCGACGGCGGCGACGATTAACGCCGTTGCCCGTCCTGATTTCAGGGATTGTACATGTATATATGTTTTATTTTATTTTATTTGTTTTGCTATTTTACTGTTGAAGGCAAATGTCATGTTTTTATGATCATTGATTTCTGAAAGTTCTTCCGAATGAAATTTCCTTATTTGTTTCTTTACTTCCTAAATGAAATCTTAAATTTTAGTCAAAATTAACTTTCCCGTTTCTTAAATTTCTTTTGGGTTTTTTTCCATTATTTTATCATGACCAAGTATTAATTTTATACTTCTTAAATCCGTACAATGTTTTTATACGCACTAATTTTGATCTTTTATTTCAGGAAATGTTTTATGTATACTTAATGTTCATGTTTTATTTTATTTCTTTACTATTTTTTATTTGTGTTGCCTTTTGTTTTACTTATTTACCAGAACCCTGGAATTGGTTGTTGTTGTAATTATTTATTTTGATTTTTTAATTTATTTTTTTTCCCGTAACAGTACTTTACCGTAAAGATTTAACTTTTCGTCCTATTGTTTTCGGTTACTAATTTTTTCGAATACATTTTTCTAGTCAAAATTACTAAATTTAATTTTCTTAAATTCTATATATTTAATAACTTCAATTTTCTTGAATTTCCTTCATTCAATAATTTTAATTTCTTTTCTACTGTAACTTATGGTTACGACATGGTAATGTGGATTTACGTTTTTTATTTTATGATTTTCCTTGTCTTTATGTTTGTAAATTATTTTACTTAAATCAATGTTTCAATTTTCTACGTTTTATTATTTCATTACGTTTTGTTGCAAATTATCATATAACATTTTTGTAAATAGTTTGGTTACGTTACTTTATTTTATGTTCTGTGATTTACCATGTTTTGTAATTACTTTCCCTGTTTGATTATGGTTTCATAAATTTTTTTTCATGTTCTAAATACTTACTGATTTTGCGTATTCGTATGTTATGTTTATACGTGTTTTCGCATTTCCCGTATTTTTCTATTTTTGTATTTTCCATTTTGTGTATTTTCATGTTTTTCTTATTTTCAAATAATAGCATTTTCTTAAACAAGCTACGAGTTTCCGTCTCAAAAGTTATTTTACATTACATCCTAAACATAATAGACTTAAGCTATTTTCATGTATTATGCGATGTAAACTTACTTAGAGTCCGGCCACTGAAAGAATGACTCGGCGTTCGTCGAATATCGCGCTTTATTGCCAGTAGGATAGGTGCACCTTGCCAACAGCGAGTTCAATCGAGCCCAGACATGGCGTCGAATTTGACTCCGTTAGAGAAGCGCGGTAAAACTTAACACAGTCAAGCTCTGGAGATGTTTAAAACGTCGTCTAGTATTTCGAATCCAGGGTGAGTGAATTTGGACAGTATAGAACTAACACGCAATCCTGAAAGTGTGCAGTGGCTGCTACTGGAGTGTTGTAACGTTTTGCTAAATTGCTACACGTCTCATGCAAGGCGCATTAAGCCTATAGCTTTTCCGGGCAAGTGATGTAGAGACGCCGGGAAAAAAAAAGGCCGCGTCTATCACCCATTTCGCAGCTCAATTTTTTCGACACGTCAATAAGACGTATTATTGTAGACATGCGTACAAATAAACAACTCCCTATTCTTAAGAAAGTGTCGGCAGAGCAAAGGAATGTTTGGGGTTTGCTGGAAAAAAGGTAGCCGTCTTGTTAGAAGTCTTGGTAAATAAAAATAAAAATCCATTGTGCTTTTATTTGTGTTATTTCCCAGCTGCTGATTACACTGTACTGTATTACAAACTAAATTGACAAATTGGCTGAGGATTGGTGGGGGGGGGGAGGGGCGAAGCGCACCTAGTTTTCCATATTTTTATGGTAGTAATTGGCGCTATACAGCAATTAAAAGTAAGGGGCGGTGATAAAGAAAACGCGAGATAACGATGCACCGATTCCTTGTTGTCAACAGAGCAAATCATTGAAAGAAGGTACGTGCAACACTACAGAGTTAACGTCTGGATACAAGAAATCTCACGAAATGATCGGGAGTGGACAAAACAGATGTTGATGTACAGCTCCACTTTGTTCTACGTATGTAAACAAACGAGAGGTCAACGAGAGAGTTTGACACTAACACTGTCGATGTATTTGTTTTCCCCGTTTATCTAGGATTTGCACACGTTTCAAGGTAACACGTGTAAATTTATTGTAAACTATTTTCAACTCGTCAGGCTTTTGTTATCGAAAGTAATAGAACACTGCCGAAATCACGAGACGGCTACGGCCGATTTAACAGTTGCCGTACGCAGTCCAACAGTTTTTCGTGTTAGGTATAGTATGCTTATTTTAGACATGTAGAGCTCGTCTTATTCTTCATTTGTCTTATTTTACTTTACTTATTTAAAGTAAAATTTAAATTTTACTTATTTAATAAAAAAAAATTAAAGGGATTTAATTTAATATTTCACTATTATTTTGTTTGTTTGGATTTTGGGCAGCTGAATTTGGATGGCTTGCCTGCGTAACTTGTTGTTGCCTGGCAACCATAGGGGAGGATGAATGATGCTTTAAGCGAGAGCGACGTTTATATTTTTAGTAACGAACCTTGTTTTTAAGTGTATATCGTTTTTAAAAGTACTTCTAGTGGAACAAAAATTTTCTCACTTCACTATGTTATGAGAGGAACCACAAATTATCTTTCTTTACTGCTAAAATTATTTTATGTGTTGACGTAGCCATAACAACGTCTCAAAACGATCATTCCAATTGAATTCATTGCTAATGCATGGACTATCTCGATCCGATCGTGTATGTAGCGCGCTGCTAAACCATGGAAGAATCCTTGGTAACGGGTAATGAATGGCCAAGAGTGCACCTTGCATGCACCTAAAACAAGCAAGCGAGGTCACGACTTAAACAATAGATGATAACACCAAGTCATTCTCTTAGTGGCCCTACTATAGTATCCTGCATTGTGAGAATCGAAACTACGTACGTGACTGGTCTAGCAATCATGCGTTGGTTTCGGAAAAGGAACTTCCGTTTTTACTCACCAGGGTCCCCACGTTCAGAGCGCGTGGACGCTCCTTCACGGTGACGCCATGTTTTCTTTGTTCTCCATTGGATCATCCTTAACATTTGCCTCTTCCAACTGCCGACGCAACCTAATTTCTGGGGTGGTTTTACTGCTATGGGTATTATAACCATGCATAGAACCAATCATTCTTTGTTTATTAAGTTCGTAATCTATTTTACGGTATTTATTTTGTAAATAAGCGGCCGATTTTGGCTCTAAGCGTTTGCGTTTCTTGGTTGAGTTTATGTCTGAACCGCTAGCTGCATCGTCAGGCTCGGAAGGCGTAAACGTTGGTGGTTGCATCTCCAATAAATGATCCGTTGGATCTTCCAAAAGATTTGCTATGTATTGTTGTAATTTTATTTCAGCTTCCGTCAACGTTCCGTCAACGTTAAGCTGCTCCGATAATTCCAAGTCGGTAGGTGCGTTAAAAGGAATAGGTTGGTTATTCGT
Source organism: Lithobius niger (assembly GCA_023313725.1). Lineage (NCBI taxonomy): Eukaryota > Metazoa > Arthropoda > Chilopoda > Lithobiomorpha > Lithobiidae > Lithobius > Lithobius niger. The sequence continues at coordinate 136,027 of JAHWFP010264406.1, forward strand.
TCTTAGGAACCAGGGTCTTAAAAGTGTTCATGTGTGCGCGAACGACTTTTAATGGATCCAGAAAATGTACAATACGAACGATAACATCATTAACGAATTCCATAATCCTGAACAGTCCTGTCCAAGCACGAAGTAATTTCGGCAAAAAATGTTTAATTGGTAAGAAGTCGCGTAATAATACGTAATTATCGATTATGTGGCGGTAAGGACGTGCAGTACGATCATAAAAGTTTTGTTGTCACTTAATTGCTTTCCAAGCATGCGCTCGAGCGACTTCGAATGCTGCTTGTAGTCTACTCTCTAGACGTACTATAGTGTCATCACTATCATAGCAGATTCGTGGTGGTTCGAAAGCTAATACACTCGGCAATCTAAATTCTGAACCGTGATGTAAATAATGTGAGCTAATTAGTGTGGTTGAAGTAGGAAACGCATTTAGCGGTATAGTCACTAATTCTAGATACTCGCACCAATTTTTCGGACAACTTGTGGAAATTTTACGTAGTACTTTTTCTATTCTCTTATTTGCTGCTTCTACTGTTCCTCCTATCCACGATGTGTTAGGAGTGAAGTTTATCTGTTTAATATTGAACAGATTTGACAATCTTGCCACAATAGCGTTGTTTATCTCACTTCCGTTTTCTCCACGCAGTTGCATGGGTGCTCCATATCTAGCTATGAGGTGAGAAAACAACTTTTTAGCTATTGTTTCTGCTTTCTTATCGGGAATTCCGACTGCAATTCCGTAACGACTGAAGTCGTTAATTAACGTCATTATGTAGACGTTTCCGTGAACGCTTTTATTCAAGGGTCCAATGAGATCCAAGCTCCATGAATGACCTGGTCTCTGTAGGGGTTGGTAGGCTCTTAGCTTAGCCTTGAGTGGCTTATTAGGTCTAACGTAAGCTTGACATACTTGACAAGTTTTAACGTAATGAGTGATATCGTTCATCATTTTAGGCCAATAGCAATATAGCTGTATTAATTCTGTAGTTTTACAGGCTCCGCGATGTCCGGCGCCAGGGGTGGAAAAGTAATCTCAGATACAATAGTTCCCTAGAGATTTTGATATACACATCTGTGCTAGATTGTGCATACGGCCTCTATTTGGGTCTGCTAGTCGAATTCTGTATAGAATTCCGTCATAATCTTTATAAAAGATGTTTTGCTTGTTAGAAGCGTCTATCAGATCTTCTGATGACTGATCTTTAAGTCGATTTATTATTTGGCCTAGGAATAGATCATTTCGTTGCTCCGCCGCTAGGTGTTGTCGCGTCCAGTCAGGAAATTGACTGCCCAACACAGCGACTGGTGGTGAAGGCTCGATTCACATGACTGATGTGGGTTTTAAGATCTGGACTACTCAGGAGACAATCGTCAAGATAGACCGTACAATTAGTGTGGGAGCCACAATAGCTAGTTGGCGTGAGAATTTTCAAGTCTATGAAATTTGACATCGGGTATCGATTCTAGGGGTTGCCAGAATGCATTATTTATTGGTCACATGATATGAATCACGTCAGTTTTGTGGCCATTTTGAAATATCTGCCATTAGAGAAAAATGCATTTTCCTTAATATCTTCAATACCAAATAACATATAGAGCATCCATTTTTTCACTAGACATTGATTTCCATGGTCTACAAACACGATAGGAACCCACAAAAGACCAAATTAAATTTCAAAATGGCCGACATTTGCCATTAAGCAAAAATTTATTTTAATTTATAGCTATACTACTAATGGAATTAAGGCGTTCATTTTTTTCCAGATTTATGTTTTAAGGGTCCTTCAATACAATAAAATTAATTTCATGCTTGAAAAGGTTGAAAAATTTACTATTTTATTACATGAAACAATACTTCGGTGTAGTGCCATCAATGGCTAAGTACGATGTTAGGATTTTGGTTTCCAATTATAGTCAGGGAGCAGTTGTAGGAAATTTAGTCCTTTAGGGCTACTGTGCACAATTTGCCAACTTTTATTTTTCACTTGGAAGTTGTTGTTTACATCCCAAGGAATAGTTTTCCACATGTTGCCACCTTGGCAATACTCATTTAATGAATTAGGCATTAAAGATGGCAGCCAAAATGACACCTAATTTTGCCATTTGGCCAATTACGCAAGAACCGTTAGTGATACACAAAAACGGTTTAGATAAAGGTTGTTTGAAATAATGTAATCTACAATATCTTTCCCATACATTTTTTTCATATCGCTCATGGTTTTTCGAGAAAAATGGATTTTGGGCCATTTTCTGCCATTTTTTTTTTTATTAATTTAATGCTAACAGACGTCTCAACTTACAACTTTCAACTGCGGCTGGTCGTTTCTAATTCAGGTGGGTGGATCCAATTAGATTCATTCGAAAGGTGCGACTGTCTTCTTTGCATCAACGGTAGTTGAAAGGGTCGACGACTGTTACGTAGCGAGTTAAATCTGTTTTACTAGTGACTGATATCACAGTCACAGTTGGACTTTTAGCTCATTTTCAACTTTAAACTTCTATTGTGACGTATCTAATTTAGATAGATAACTTCAATTAGATTCATTCGAAAGGCGAGAATGTCTTCTTTGCAACAAGGGTAGTTGAAAAGGTCTACGACTCTCAGGAACCTGCTACGCCTGTGTTACTAGGGGCTGATTTCACATTCAGCCTTGGATTTTTCGCTCATTTTCAAATTTCAACTTCTATTGTTACGTGTCTAATTTAGGTAGATGACTCCAGTTAGATTCATTCGAAAGGTGGGACTGTCTTCTTTTCAACAAAGGTAGTTGAAAGGGTCTACGACTGTTGGGAACCAAGCTATGCCCGTTTTACAAGGGGCTCGTATCGCAGTCACCATCGGATTTTTCACTAATTTTTAACTTTCAACTGCTTTTGCGACGTGTCTAATTTAGGTAGGTGACTTCAACTAGATTCATTCGAAAGGTGGAACTGTCTTCTTTGAAACAAGGGTACTTGAAGGGGTCTACAACCGTTAGGAACCAAGCTACGCCTGTTTTTCTAGGGGCTGATATCACAGTTAGCATTAAATTAGCCCAAAAATGACCGAAAATGGCCTAAAATCTATTTTTCTCAAAAACCATGAGCGATATGAAAACTATGTATGGGAATGACATTGTAGATCACATTATTTCAAACAACCTTTATCTCAACCGTTTTTGTGTATCACTAACGGTTCTTGCATAATCGGCAAAGTGGCAAAATTAGGCGCCATTTTGGTCGCCATATTTAATGCCTAATACATTAAATGAGTATTGCCAAGGTGGCAACATGTGGAAAACTATTCCTTGGGATGTAAACAACAACTTCCATATGAAAAATAAAAGTTGGCAAATTGTGCACAGTAGCCCTAAATTTCCTACAACTGCTCCATGTCTATAATTGCAAACCAAAATCCTAACATCGTACTTAACCATTTATGGCACTATACCGAAGCATTGTTTCATGTAATAAAATGTACATTTTTAAAGCCTTCACAACCATGAAACTAATTTTATTGCATTGAAGGACCCTTAAAACATAGGTCTGGAAAAAAAATGAACACCATAATTCCATTAGTGGTGTAGATATAAATTAAAATAAATTTTTCCTTAATGGCTGATGTCGGCCATTTTGAAATTTAATTTGGGCTTTTGAGCGTTCCTATCATGTTTGTAGACCATGGAAATCAATGTCTAGTGATAAAATGGATGCTCTCTGTTATTTGGTACTGAAGATATTAAGGAAAATGCATTTTTCTCTAATGGCGGACATTTCAAAATGGTCGCCAAACTGACGTGATTCATATCACGTGACCAATAAAAAATGCATGCTGGCAATCCCTAGAATCAATATCAGAAGTCAATACGGGACGGAAAGCCAATGGGTTCGAGAGTCTGACATATAAGTCCAAAAGGCAACGTAAATAGGTTTGCATCCGTATTTAAATCAGAAGTCAAATTTCATAGACGTGAAAATTCCCACACCACCTATTGTGGCTTCTAGACTAAATAGGCTCCTAGCACGTCTGCAACTATTTGTTGTGCACAAAATTGGAAGTGCGCAGGTGCTGTTTAAAGGCCCATTGGGAGCCTGTTAAAAAATAGGTTTTAGAGTTAGCAGAGAAGCACGTCTTAGGTTTAGTAGATTCGGCTAATTTAAGTTGGTAAAATCCGAACTTAAAGTCTAAGCGTGTAAAATACTTAGCTCCCCTAAGGTGAGCCATGCTTTCTGTCACGGTGGGTATTAGAAAACTTACACATTCCACGACAGAATTCAAGACGCGTAAATCTACGACTACTCGATAACCAGTTGGCCTTCTCTTCATCATTAGACAAGGAGATAACCATCCTGATTTTCCTTCTTGGATTATTCCTACTCTCTGCATTTCGTCAATGTATTTATCCAATAATTCACGTTGGTGAAATGGAACTTGGTACATTTGAGAATTTACTGGTTGTGATTCGCCAGTATCTATAGGAACTTCGTATCCCTCGTAACATCCTAGATCAAAATCGTTTTTAGAAAATGAGTCTTGGTGATTTCTAAGCTTATCTAGAAATTCTCCCGTTTCCTCCATGTTTAAATCCGGAAACGTGAACCTATGTTTTAAAATTTCCCATTACGCATCGAGTTCTGCCTTAGATTTTGGCTTGGGAGCGTCATCTAGGCTATTAGCTGGCATCTCCGATGAGCTTTCATTCGGTTTGGAATGGTTTTGGAAATCTCGATGGGACTTGAGATTTGAGATACCTCAATAGGACTTGCGGTTAGAGATTTCTCGATGGGACTTGTGTTGGGCAAATTTAAATTTGAAGAAACTAAGTAAGTGTTATCCTCGTACTCGATAATAGCTGTCGTGTACGTGCCTAGGATAGAACCCGCTTTTAATTCTACGTCAAATCCATTAAGATTTATGCACATGACTGGAATAATTCCTTGTGGGAGTTGTGTTAACGAGACTGTGAGCAAGATGTACAGGAAATTCACAGTTTTCAGGTTGGAATACTCCTGTCTTTATTTCGGAATACAGAAAATGTAAATTTCTCGTTATTCTACTCTCGCAATTTGATGAAACTATTTCGTCTCGTAACCAGGATACAGTAATGTCTATTAAATGTTGTTTAGGTGTACTATTCCATGTGATTTAGGGTTATCATTGGTTTCTACATCTGTAGCTACGTTAAGTAATGCTACGTAAATGTGATTGGGTTTATAATATTCCCTGTTTATTATTTCCTTATTTTGGTTACAAGCAACATGAGCTAATTCTGGTGTTGACGACATTTGAAATTTTAAATCACCTATAGTTAAGACGTTATCCGGGCAATTCAATGCTAACGAATCTGATTTATTTGACATGAAATCGTATCCCAATAGCAAATGTTACCAAATGAACCATCAGGAACGATAATAAATTCTTGATTTCTAGAAAATTCACACTTTTCTATAGTTGTTACTATTTTCCTATCGGTTTTAATCTGAAGATTTCCGACCCCAACCTAGTTGACTGGTGTGGTCATTGGAATTAAATGGCATCAACGCTAAAATTCTTAAGCATGCGTTGTGCTGCTGTGTTCGTAATTAAAGAAAGAGAAGAACCTGTGTCTAATAAACAGATTTCTGGTCTATTATCAACGTCAAACACTAAGTGTGGACTTGAATATTCAACCTTAGTTTTATTTAAAACTGTGTTCACTTGAACGTTGTCAGCGTTAGGCGCTGTTTGCTCCGGGTCGAGCGATGCTTCTCCTTGCTGCTCTGACTCGCGGCTAGTATCAACTTCGGACGCTAGAGGGTGCTGCTTGTACTATCTGTTGCCCGGTTGAGCAGAAATGCTCGTAAGCAAGTTTCCTCGCTCTCCCAACGATGAGCGTTTCGCTGGTGATGCATTTGGGTCGGCAACATTTTTGCTGTCCCAAAACGTTAAACAGATTGTGGGTTCAAACGTTCCTACAACTGTTGTTGTTTGATGCGCACCCAGCGTTAGCCATGGTGCCAGAAGGAGAGAGGGACAAATCCCATCGGAAATTCCCAGGATCTTTTACATGCCACAGTCGACATGAGCAATGCATGAGGCATCACAGGGCCCTTCTCTACCCGAAAATACCAAGGGTGGCTGAGGCCGAACTCGAACCCGGAATCTCTGGCATATGAGACGGACATGCTAACCATCAGGCGACCTTGCCCCCAACGTTCCTACAACTGTTCGTACAACTGTTGGAATTCTAATTTTCCAATCTTTCTGCGTTGTTGGTGAAATACCAATAGAGGTGCCCGAAGGTCTTTATAGAATAAATCATCCACATGTTTGAACTAAACTGTGCGTTCGTTACCTAATAAAGCAATAACTATCGGCTTTTTAGTATCGACTGGGTTTAATTTTGAATGAAAGTTTGTCTAATCTAAGCCATCTTCGAATAGAGTTACTATTACTAAGTAACAAGTTAAATCGTATTTATCGTTAACTGTGTTTAAAGCATTTGTAAATTCGTTTACGAGATTTTTATTACTGTCCATAGACCTCGCAACATATTTTGACGGAATTTTACCAAAATAGGACGCTAAGCGTGGTAAAGCTAACGTGCGATCTGGCAAAGCAAGTTTTTGCTGGTGCCATTCGACGTTTGAGTACAAATTAAGCATTAGTTTATTTGCGTTTTCGTCGGAAAATAATGGAACACATTTTACTTTTAAAGAGTGAGTACTATTTACCTCATTAGTTTGGTTAACAGGAGTTTGAACTTGAACTGAGCTAACGTGTGGATTTTGATCGTCATTATTGCTCTGTTCTTACTGATTTAAGTTTAGTTCTGAATCCCTGTTCACATTCAGACTACTAACTCGTTTTTTTTTAATTGCAACCGTTTTGACATGAGTCATTGCCCTCGTTTATGTCTGTAGCGTGTTGTGGAACACGGTTTTGGTTGCTGTTATTTTGCCTCATAATTTTGCTGATTTCGGTTTTGAGTTTGATTTTGATTTCTGTTTTGGTTTTGGTTCTTACCGTAATTATTACCAGTATTTTGATTTTGTTGCCCGTTATTGTAACCATTGTTACCGTTATTGCTAGTTTTAGCTTGAAATGAGTAAGGATTATTTTTCTTGTTGAACTGGATAGAATCCCTATTGTCGAAACCAGAAAAATAATTTCCGCGTTTTCCTCGGTTATTTCCGCTGTATTGGTTGCCTCCGCGACCGTTTTTGTTGTTAGATTTATTTGTTGAAAATCCTCCTTCCTGTTCAACTTTGTCCCAACGTTGTCGAACTTGTTGTAGATTTTAGTCTTTAGTACGACATTCTCGTTTTACGTGGCCTGGGGATAAGCAACGGTAACACGTTTTGACTTGGTATACATTTGTGTTTACGGCACTAACTTTAGCCTCAACATTTTTAGCTTTAGCGTTACTAAGCTTAGTCATACCTTTCTCTAAGGAATTCATTTTATCTAGCATTGTGCCAAAAGCTACGTTGTTAACTTCCGTATTTGAAATTTGTTTAGTACCTGATTTATCTGAGTTACGATCAGCTTCATCGCCTTGGAATCGAACTAAAATTGAACGTTTATAGATAGCTGAGTTATACGTATTCCTAAATGTGGTATGCATTTGTGATGTCACATGAACTTCGAATTCCCATGAAGAAATACTGAACGCATTCCCTCACCTTAGCTAATCGTTTAAAAGCTTGCTGTGATTCCGAGTCTGAAGGTTTAACTCTCCAAAGTTGTGAGGCCATTTTCTCTAGCCTGGCACCGAAAAGTTCAATAGTTTCTCCCTTTTTGAATCGCGCCGTGGGAAACAAAGTTGGGGTGATGATTTCACCTCCGCAACCAAATCTCTCGATTAAAATTTCTTCGAAACTGTCCCAATTTCGGGAAGAGGCTATATGCGGATTCATGGCTAAATAAATTGCGACTGGGCCTGTACATTTACTACTAGTTCTGACTTTAAACTAGTTCAGAATTTTGTAGTGAAGGATCTAATGTGCGCAAATCTTCGATCATTAACGCGAAAGCGAAATGTCTAATGAGTCATCCCCTGCAAAAGGTAAAATAGCTTTCTTGGCTGAACATAATTCTTCCCAAAGTCTAGACTTATTTTGTGAATTCCTGCTTTGATTTGATTTGGTGATAGTTTTCAGTACTTCTAAATGATTATCATTTACTGCCTTAAGATTATCGCTATTTGATTGTAAACGTACTGCTAAAGTATGATCCAAAATCTTTTGAAGGTGAGATTCGTCCATCATATTACCCTGTTGTGCGCTACTATGGTTTGGGGTTAAGGTCATCAGTGTTTGATTTCCATTTTAAATCTGGGGATTTATTACTACATTTGGGGTAATGGGAACATGGGAATGATTCGGCTTTTGCAAATTTGTTGGCACTTGAATATTAGGCGGTGTTTGAGCACTTGGTTGTATTTGCAAGTTAGGCATAGTTGGTGTCAAGTTTGGTGTTATATGATTGTGCTGCGGCGTTACTAAATTTAACAGCACGATTTGGGTTAGTGGCGTAGTTTGATTTAGTGGCACACTTTGATTTAGTGGCAAGTTATGGCTTAATGACGCATTTTGGTTTATGTGCTCGTGATTATTAGGTGGCACTCGATTATTTAGTGGTACTTGAGTACTAAGTGATACTTGGGAATTTAAGGATACCTGAGTTGTACGTGATGTACGTTTATTATGTGGAGACCTAGATCTAACCCGATCTGTAGTGTTACCCTTATTTTGAATAGAGCGTTTAGCTGTGCGAGATGAATTCGTTTGAGAGGAGGCAAATTTAATGCGTCAGCGATCTCGTCGATGGTATCAGAATACTCTGATTCTGTATCCGATTCATTTTGAGTAGTATTAGTATTGTCTAAATTAGTTGTGCTGACTGAAGCGTCTGTAAATTCTACAAAATCTTGGCACTTTACGGGTTTTCTAATTTGTCTGCCTCTTGAAGAGACTTGAACTGTGCCTCTAGCACGATTACTTCTAGTTCTAGGCAATATTTATCTAGATTTTAAGCAAATATTTAACTTAAATTAGATTTAAACTTATTTGTAGCACAAGTCTTAAGTTTTAAGCACTTTGAAAATTTTCTACAAATTTCTACAAATTTGCACCAAAATGATGAAGTTTACCTTTAAAATGGAAAATAATGAACTTTCCCCAAATTTTATCACATGAAGTCGGCAATAATTTGACGGTGGTTATTTTAAGAGTAACCACGACCAGTTTCACAAAAAATAGCACTGTAGTGACTAATAAACAAGATGCACTAAACTCAATTTAGACCTATAAGTGTTAGCCAAAATAACTGAAATTTTCCTCTTATTGTGGAAAATTTTAAACAAATACTCTTTAAATGCACACAAGATAATACACTTGAACATATTTCATAGCATTGAACATGTCAACTGACTATTTTCATAAACAATCGCAAGATATCAGCAAAATCAAAATATTATTTTCCAACAAAGTTCAACTAGCGCTACTGTTCATAAATAGGCTACTAAATTTTCCCGTACTTTTGAGTGTAAAATCATGTTTACAAACAAACTATGTTGTTGACTATCAGAAAAATCAGAATCGAATTTTAATGCTAAGTTTCAGCTTTTTAAAGACTGTGAAGTACGGAAAATGGTAGTACTTCCTATGAAATACAACTGAGTGCTCTTAAAATTATTAGTATTATTTTTCTTTCTGGGGAATTGAAGGGAATTGAATCACACTTATGACACCATTGTAATGTTCTATTCCAGTTACCATTTGACCAGAATAAACATTATTATCTAGGATGGCATAAGGGCAATCAATTGTATAAAACATTGTATTATGCATTAAATAGGTAGGCTAAATAATAAGCAATCATTCATCTAATCGACACTCCAGTTTACAGAATATTAACCACACAATATGGCCAATTAAATCAATGACAGATTGTTATGATTTCGATGTATCGATTACAGTTATTCGGCAATGAGTCGAACGAATGGCATGACGGATTAAGTCGAGCGGAAAACCTAATCATTATTATATTCTCTAAATTAAATTAGGGAATCTCGCGTTAATTTAGTAGCGTACGGGTTGTACTAGTTAAGCTGAACAATCATAGCTATTGCTATTGGATCAGAATACTTAGCTCTATAATAGAAGCTTGAGTGAGGCTATCGGCACTCGAGCTAGGCGGCAAAGCCCCGTCACCAACTGCGGCACTGCTTCTGGCCTGGCGTACTTCGAATTGGGACCTCTGGAATTTGACTGGCGTGCACTAGTTAAACAACTGTTGAGCGGCTGATGATCGACTGATATCATGCATTCCGAGGTTCGGTTTAAATACTGTAGCGTTATCGGCCATCATCGAACCATTGTAGTATTGATTTATTATTGAAATGCTAAATATAGTAACATTCTGCCAGCTTGGGCCCTTATCACCAAATGGGACCTCTACGCATGTCAATCATTTCATTGTTGCTTTCGGTTCATTAATTGTTCCCCGTATTCGGCGCTTTGAAGTTATATGCTGCTATAATTAACTATCCCGTGTGGGAGTGATTTATTGTTATTCCTTGAAGTGATCGATCACGAGCGACAATCTTATCGTAATTAAATCTACTTATAGAAAGTCATTTAGGTTCTACGAAACCAACTAAATATTGTCAACTAGTAATGCCATCCTTTAAACTCTAACAATAGGTGTAATTACACTTGTTCAGGTTACAAATGATCTTGCCGCCTCTCGGTCGTCTTTGAAGAGGACTCTCAATTATATTTACTATCTGGAGTCATTTTGATATATCCGAATAAATATTCGGCTCATGCATTTAATAAATGTACGATATTATGCAAATATGTATCTAATTAATTAGTTGTATTGTTTCTGTTATGAGTATTAATTAAGCCATTAATTATTTCCTTACAAAAGATCACTTCCAGAGAAACCGAAATTTCAATTGGTCGTGCAATTCCGGAGTAATGGGGGCCTGAACGATCAGTTTTATTTTTTTACATTGTTTAAACATTGTTATTATGCAATAATGCCAATCAGCAAACGTCAGCCAAAAAGCCAACACTTAATATCACACAAATGCTAACATTGCTGACCAGTCAACAATTCACCCGTAGTTTGAGGAAATCGTGAATAAGATACATTGGGTTTATTACGATTTAGTTTACATAGCGGTTTGACGTCATCCGCCCGTGTTAATACTGTACGAAGCTCGTTGGCCATTTGACTTAACCATCCTGTAATAATACAAATAAAAGCCAAACGCGATGAAAGAGTCCTACAGAAAAACCAACTAACAGTAGAAAGACTTGCAATGAATGTGCTAGCGAAGTGAGCGAAATTCAGTACATTTGCAAGGAGTTCGTAAGACCAACTTGGTATGTCAAAGTACCACAAATTAGGGAAAAAAAACATAATTATTTGATGTTTAAGGTAAGGTTTCACTGCTCAAAACAGCAAAGGAACACAAATTAATTTTCCTGCAGTGTTGCTGTGCTGTTTAGGCCACTTGAAACCTTAGTGCTGTATCCACTCATTGTACACGTAAATGTAATTAAAACTGTAGCCAATCTTTCAAAACATTTGATGCTGAAGCAAAGGAAGAACAATGTAAGGCTACACACTCGACAACTTTCTGGGCCAACTGTTTCAGTATTCTTCAGTCAAGTCGTCTACTTTCCATTCATCATCCTACTGATGATACATGTATCATTTTTCAAGATTTTCAAGCACTTTTCCACGCATGAAATTTCCTTATTACTTTCCAAGTTTTCAAGGACTGGTACGAACCTTGAATTTCTTGTAGAGTTATGCTAAGCACACTAAGACAGTTCGTTTTTAACTATTTTCCAGTAATGTCATTTAGCCATGTAGAATGCACCAATCATTATCGTGTGCAAAAGTTTAACAAACTGGTAAAAACATTTGAATACAGCAGTAGGGTTTCACGTGGACTAAACAGTACAGCAACACTGCATTAAGTAAATTCTCACAGGAAAGGTAATTTGTGTTCCATTGCTGTTTGTAACACGAAACTAGCGAAATATTCATATGAAAATAGCCAGAAACCTATATGAAACTAGCAAAATTTTAGCAAGAAACTAACATGAAAACGGTAAAATAGTACCACAAACCTAGCAAAATTTTAGCAAGAAACTAACATAAAACTAGCAAAATAGTACCACAAACCTAGCAAGAAACTAACAAGAAACTAGACAATTTTTTGCATGAAACTAGCAAGAAACTATGACCGAGGGTACATGGAGGTTTCTTACGTCGCTTTATCTTACGTTGACTTGAACTCACATCGCTTTAGGAGAGAGGTGGTTACACGGAGGTTGTAGTTGGAGTGTGTTAAAACGACAGCGGGGATTCCTGCGTCGCGTTTATCTAATCCCCCCCCCCCATCAAGCAAACCCCTCTTTATTGCCAAGTCCCCATTCAGCCAGCTGGCTTTCGACTTCGTTTTAACGAAGTGACAGGTTGCCGTCCTAGTTTTGTGACGTTTACGCGCGCATTTTTCAACCAATCACAAGAAAGCAGTCCTTAGAGCGACGTAGAAAATGGGTTTTAGGTGGGTACACGTAGGTTGTTAAAGCGATTCAACTCCTTACGTCGACGTAACGAGGTGGTTTGAGATAAAGCGACTTGAAAGTGGGTTTAGGTGGGTACACGGACGTTCTTAAAGCGCTCTAAGCACTACATCGACGCCAGATAAAGCGACGTAAGAAACCTCCGTGTACCCTCGGTCTATAACGAAAATAGCAACATAATAACGCAAAACTTGCAAGAAACTGCCACTACATTGACACTATATTGACGATAACTGGCAAGAAAGTAACACGAAACTAGCAAAATATTAGCACTAAAATAGCAAGAAACTAAGACAACACTAGCAAAATATTTTGAAACTAGCAAATTATTAACGCTAATTACCAATAAGCTAACACGAAACCAGCCAAATACCAACGAAGAACTAACAAGAAACTAACACAAAACTATAGCAAATATTAATTCGAAACTAGCTAGAAACTAATATAACTTAGGAAAATTTTAGCATGAAGCTTCCAAGAAGCTAACATGAAACTAGCAAAATATTGACGACAACTGGCAAGAAACTAACATGAAACTAGCAAAATAGTAATGCAAAACTAGCAAGAAACTGAGCTGAAACTAGAAAAATAGTGACTTGCAAATTGCACATTGCACTTTACGCTAATCAAGTTGTTGAAGTGTGGAACTTCCTAACAGCTGCCGCAGTGACTGCATCCTCCATCTTCAGGAGACAGCTGAAAGGGGTACAATTTGGTAAATTTTTATATAGGAACCATGAGGAGCAGTAACTCTGTGATTTTTAAAGTATTTTTGTTCTTTTTTTGGTTTTCAATTTGTGTAGCCCTTCATGTATTTAACTGCTTATATGTATTAATTCACTGTGTGTAATGTGTTTGGGCTTGCATAAGCGATGTACTTCCTATAAGTTTCATTTTGAACTATTTACCGAATAAAAACGTTATTATTGTTATTATTGTAATTAGCAACAAACTAACATGAAACTTGCAAACTATTACCACGAAACTAGCAAGAAACTAACACGAAACTAGCAAAATATTGACACCAAACTAGCAAAAACTAACACAAAACTAGTGTAGGGAAATAATTAATGGCTTAATTAATATTCATAACAGAAACA
>JAHWFP010264408.1:7863-18421 GCA_023313725.1 Lithobius niger
CGTGATGTCATTTCTGTTCGGACGGATATTCAACATTACTATTCTCAGCATCAACTTCCAACTTTCAGAATTTTTTACTTGTTTTCATCCGAAATCGGTGTCAAATAGTGTATTTCAGTCCTGATTTCTCCCATGAAAACTAGTAAAAAAACTAAATGAGCATCGGTCCAAATTTGCATCGTTTTGGAATTACACCCTGCCTAAGGTAACCAACTTTTGAGGTTTATTGCAATTAAGGTGTACGGAATCACAAAATGCAATTGAATTAATTTAATTGAATAAAATAATTTTAATAATAATGAAGATCTATCTGTAGACAGAACGTTTAGTGATGAAAACAAATTTTTGTGATAGAAAAAAAAATTTGGGGGAGACTCAAAACTCTTTAAACAAAACAATATTTAAACGTCGGAATCTGGAAGGGAGATTTTTCCAGAGAGTTTTTATTATCATTACTGTTAATTTAATTAAATCAGTGTTCATTTAGTTTGGAATTCGTGTTTCCGTCTACCGCCACTGTAATAATTCCAAAGTTTCGTTACCTTCGGCAAGGACTAATTCCAAAACGAAACAGAATTGGACCCAAGTTTATTAGGTATTTTTTACTTGTTTCCATACTAGAAATCAGCTTGAAAATGTTTGACACCAATTTCCAAACACCCTGCCTAAGTGTCCGAAATTTGTCGCCTAATATGTGTCCAACGATTAAAAAAAATTGTTGTTTTTCTCGCCAAAGTGTCCATCGACATAATTTTCTGTTGCCAAAGTGCCAATGAATCGTATTTGAATATGCGCGTACAAGGTTAGCTGCGATCGGCCGTTGGTCATAATGAGAGAAATATGCCAAATTATTAAGGATGTTGGGTGTTCATCTTTGATCGGGTTGGTAATCAGTTGGCTCACACTATCAATCAAGCACAATTATTTCGATTATTTCGCCAAGAACTGACTGGTTTTGGTGTTCTGATTTGAAGTTTCAATAGTGTGTTTCTGGAGGTTTCGAATGTCTCACGTCTTTAGCTCAAGCCGTTTTCAAGTTATTTAGCCAAAAAAAAAACAACCTCACTCCTTAAATCTAGACACACGCTAGTAACAGTAAATCATCCGATTGTAGACATCCGATTGTTAAAGAATGATTGTGGATGAAAAAAAGGTCAACCAACCAACTTATACCTGATTTTAGCATCCTGGTGTAAATTCCCCATGCGGTAGAAATCTTTGCAAATCGTTTGAATCAGGTGTCTTGGGTCCAGTAACGAAGAAAACGTCAACACGAAAATGTGGGAACGTGTCCTTCATGGAGAAAAAGTGTCCTCAATAACGTTGAATTTGTGTTACTGAACTAGTCCGCAGGCTCCCATGTTAATTCTCATAGGGTATAACAACACGTCAACAGCTAATTAGGGAAAGTTGCCAGGTCTAAATTTCGGCAGACAGGTAAAGCGTCATATGGGGAAGTGCCTTTTTCTAAAATGGGGGTTGCAGCGAGAAGCACGTGGCCGTGAAGTGGCTCGTAAGTGCAAACTTATTGTTGTAACCATTGTTTGTATTGTCATCCAACAGTAAATTATAACATGCTTAAATGTTACATGCTTATCGTTTCAGTACCTAATTGTCAGAATTCATTGTTGTTGCAAATAGGTGGTTCGTGGGATTCAGCACGAGATGGCAGGACCCTACATTCTGTACACCCACGCTGTCTCAGCACCTCAAACATTGACAGATTGTCCTTCCGTGATGCGAAGATTGTGTCAAGGCTTCGAGTCGGCTTCACGATGCTGCAAGCCAACAGATTTCGGTTCCGTTGGGTAGACTCTCCCTTGTGTTCTTTGTGTCAAGTGGCAGAGACGCCAGAACACGTCTTAGTGGTGTGTCAGAAATTTGTTGACAAGCGACGGCGCCTATTTCCCTGGATGGGCACTCCCCCAGTGCTAGCGGAAATTTTGTCACATTCCCATAGCTCGCGTCCAATTGCGAAATTGCGTGCTATTGCGGCGTTTATTGTAGACATAGGAATTGCTGTTTGACCCCACCCCTCCCCCCCTGCAGCCCCACTGTTGCCTTGTCAGGAAAGCGTTGGCTCCGTGGTGTGCCAGGTAGAGAAGAGGCGAGCCACTATGAAGAGACGAGGTGGGCCGGCACGATGAAGTGCAGTGCAGCGTATTGAACAGTGAGGAGTGGCGAGGTTATGTGTGGTGCGGCAAAGTGCAGTCAGGTGTGGTGATGTGATGTGCAGTGTGTCAGTAGTAATTAAATGGTGTGCCAGCAGTGATTCAGCAAGCATTGTGCTGGTGCGGTGGTTGCAGGTTGGTGCCCGCTGGAACTCCCCCTAGATGGGGGAGAGAAGGTGGGTTGCACTACCGGGAGTTGCAGTACGGAGGAGCAGCGTTTCGATGTGGAGCTTGGTGCTTGGTGCTTGGTGCTTGGTTGCCCGATGGCAACTTGGTTCTTGAAGTTCTGTTGTGTGTGCAGTGTAATGGTGTAATTTGTTTGTAGTTTCGTAATTTGTGTAATTAGTTAGTATTGTCGTTTTGGGGCGTATGGCAGCAGGCCGCGACCTCAATTAAAATTCGGAATGGAATGGTTCACTATACATAGTATTAGCCATTGTATACGGTAGTTTTGGGGCGCATGGCATTTGGCCGTGGCCACAAATAAAATGCTAAATGGAAATGGTTCACTACCACCAGTGAACCAGTGTGACCCATGACCGTGTTGTAGTTTAGTTGTAGGTTAGTTTTTAAGTAGTTTTAAGTTAGAAGAGAGTGTATGGTGGTGGGGCCGTTTAGACTCTCATAATAAACTTGAACTTGGTTCACTTAAGAGACGGAGTATCTTTTATTGCAAAGGTTGGTCGATTTTTTGTTACGGTACACGAATCCAAACTAAATTTTCTGTACCACGACGATAAAAGGGACAATTATGTGTTCGTGAACACCATGGTAACTAAGTGATTGAATGATTAACGTTAACCAAGGTAGGGCCAAGTGAGGAGGGATACGCTGATTGAGTGAACGAAGCGAACGAAAATCAGAGTCAAACCGTGTCAATTTCGCTGACGTAATGGCTAAATGGACCACGGCAAATGTGAAAATTATGAATGAACAAATTTATAGACATAAAATTCTTCCAGACAGGAAAGGTAGAGAGGATGATTAAACCGTCTCATCATTCGTTCGTTCACAGTCCTATGAAAGCTGTGATATCTACCCAAAACCAAAACTGGTATAAGAGAAGCCGCCAAGTTTCAAAAAAGGGTCGGTCTTTCAAAGTAGTGATATCATTCAACCAGGGAAAGGCCGCCAAGGTTAATCCTGGTAGCCAAGTTAATCGCACCAATACTTTGGGCAATGAATGAAAACTTGAATATTGCTACCGCCAGTAGCAAGGTTCTAGTTTTTATTTAACTTTCGAACCAGTAGTAGCTGCGATTAACTTGGCTAACAGGACTATAACCTTGGCGGCCTTTTCCTGGTTGAATTCTATCACTACTTTGAAAGGCCGACCATTTTTTGAAACTTGGCGGCTTCTCTTATACCAATTTTGGTTTTGGGTGGATATATTACCAACAAAGAAGTATTCTAAGAATCTTTCTACGTCTGCATGTTCATCGTTTCAAAAGGTCAGGCTCGGCCAGTAGTTAAGTTATTAGCATACTCTCACATTAGTATGCATCCAGTACAAATTATTGTAGTAAAACACGAGCAGATGTGGATATGAGTTTGTGCCTTGTGTAGGCCTACCTTACATTCAAACCGGAAATGTATTTCGCCAAGGGAATGGGTACGAAACATAGAGCGAAGTGAGGAGAGATCAATGGATGAATTAATGCAAAAAAAGCGCTAAAGTTTGCAAAGCAACACGTAATGTAAAACCTCATAAAATAAGCGAAAGAAGAACTCCCAAGTAAAGTGTGGTATAACACAAATTATAAGCGACGTGTGGTATTGTTTTACTGCTCTGGTGTCGTATATACTTTGCAGCTTATGCAGCGCACTTTATTCGAATCAAAGAAAACTTTGGCATTTATTCTATGTCAGAGGGTTCGATGATTGACAAGCAAAACTCAGCGTTTGTTTAATGGATAGCTTCTGGCGATTGGAATCCTTATTTAGAAGCAAAGTTATTATATTCTCACAATAGAATGTACCAATACACAAAAATGTTGTTGCAGTGTTTGCTCCTCATGAAACCTTACTGTCCCATTACATTTTTTTTACCGTTTTATTTTTTTTATAATTTGATTATGAACTGAAGCATTGAGGAAAGCGCGTATTTTATTTTGATCATTTTTGCTGGGAGTTTCTGTCTGCAGCATACGAGTTCCACGAGAATCTCCTCGAAAAAAAAACATTTTGAAGTGTTTTTAATAATTCACATAAATTATGCAACGTGTGGTGCTGTGGTTCGGCTGTGGCGTCGCTTATATTGTGCAGCTTATGCAGCGGCAATTTAAGTGAATAAAAATATATTTTGGCAATGAATTCTATGTCCGAGGAATCGTTGATTGACTAGTAAAAATCAGTGTTGTTTAAGATTATAAGGCCAGTTATAGTAGATCGGAATCTTTATTTATAAGTAAGTATACTCTTACCATAGCAATGTAGCAATATACGAAATGTTGCTGTAGTGTTTATGACACGTGAAACCTTACCGTGCCATTCAAATGGTTTTGACCAGCTTTAGATTTGTTTATAGTTTGTTTGTAAACTGAAACATTTGGAAAAACACGTACTTCATTCGGGTCACTTCCCGAATTAAGTGACTAATTTTGATTGAACAGTTTTGCTGAGAGTGTCTGTCAATAGCATACGAGTTGCATGTGAAATTTCCTCTCGACTGTAGCGAGACGATGCTGAATGAGCGAGCAAAGTGAACGACTCGGCCATTAAAATTGAACGTTTTTGGCAAAGTCTGAAATGTCCTGAGTCTCATTTCCTGAGTCTGAAATGAGACTAATAAACTAACAGAAATATTGTGTAATTTTTTTTATTTTTTTATTTAACCATTCATGTAATTCAATGGTATGAGTCGGAGTGGCGGTATACTGTTGGTATTGTCGTCTGCCCTCGTTATCGGTACCAAAAGTATCGGTATCAAACAGCCTCGCGAATTACTGTAGCTTGCAACCATTCTCAAATCTTATCATCGCACGCATGGGCTGAAGAGGTTATTCATTATCGGCAACGTTATCATGATCGTTATCATTCCGTCATCTTTTTTTCACCCACGATTTATCGGCCTTGGACGCACGAAGCGGAAATAGATGTCGGCAGTAATCACATGCCCCTAAAGTCTTTCCGCAACTGTCGACAAAACACAGTTGAGATTTTGTATCTTACTTTATTTTTTTTGTCACGAACCGATCGAAAAGATAACCTTTTAAACTTTTCTCATTCAATTCTGAAACAAAATGAAACTCAAGAAAAATATCTCATTATTGAATTCAACCAGCTTCGAGCTATAATATTTTTTTTGGCAACGTAAAAAAAAAACTTAAAAAGAAAACCTCGATAGGAAGGAAAGACTTGAAATTTATTCACTTTTTTTAAGTCAACCTTTCAGAGGCAACTTTCGGTTTCGCTTACGCCGTTGGTGCTTGGCGGCATTCTAAACATTTAACTTTGACCTTTTGGTTGTAGACGGTAAAATTGGCTGCACGTGCACGCCAACGAACGAAGAAAAGAGGAAAAAAAAATAATAAATTTTTTTTTCTAATTTCACCTCTTCCACTTTGGGGTCGATAATGAAAATGAAACTGACGCCCCCGAGTTTTCGAACAAAATGGTTCACTTTATGCTCAAAGATTCTTATTACCAAACAAAAAAGTGAAGTAAATGACGGAAATCCTTAACAGGAAAAAAACCTAATTTATATTTTAGTTTCGTGAGCTAAACGGCGATGAGGATTGGTTCACAGTTTCGTATTTATCGTACGTACCCTGTAAAATATCGTAGCGAAATCTTTTAAACGGCAAACACGTCCTTTAGCAATGGTACACCACACCACGAATTTTGTTAGGTGGGGGACAAAAAGAATCCAAAGTGTGGCGAGTGTGGACCATACCCAGTACCAGCTTACCTTGTTCATCATTAGGTAGGTTCCACACCACCCCACCTCCTGCATCTACTGTCTTGTTTAACACCAGACTGATCACGTGACCTTTGAGCTCGGTTTGAGCATTGTCACCTCAGCTAATTCAATTTATTATTACGGGTCTCCTTATTTAGTTAGGAGTAGCTAATCATTTTCACTTATGTAATCCTCAACAAAACAATGGCGACTTACGTTTAGAGCCACCGTTGTAGTCTACAATATTCCAAAGTCTTAACCTTAAAATTATTTTATAAAATTAAGTTTTATGCATCAATTTGTCTTACCATCTCGCCAATGTTTAGAATAGAAAAATTCTGAAAGTTGGCTTTATTAACGTTTCAAAGCCATCTCCTAGGTTTTATCAGCTTTCACCAAATTTTACACTTATCCTTTTTTGCCCACGCCCCCAATCTTGTCGTCCCCTAGGGCAGGGATGATGCTAGAACGAAAGTGTGAAAGTACAGCAAGGGGAGAGCAGTTTTAGTCAGGCGGGCGAACCGAAAAATTATATTTTTGCGGCCCTCCCCCACCCCAAAAAATAATAATAATAAAATGACAAATAGAGCTCTTGCAGTTGTGTCAAGCTAGGCTCAGAGTGACGGAACTTGCCAGTCCTCGATTTGCCTGTTGGCCTTGGGCAGAGCTTACCTCCTGTCGCCATTACACAATGGGCCTTTGTTCGTTGGGACATGGGACCCTCATATTATCATCCTCATCGTCCTGGCGTTTATCAACTTGACCCCTTAGGCTTGTCTTGCGTCTGATGTCCTTGTGCCCTCAGGTTCGTTTAGTGCTGGCACTCCCCTCTGTCCCTGGGGGCGATCAGTGGAATATTGTGGCCTCTTTCATTGCTATGCAATATAATGCAATGTAAAATATTGTATATAAAATTGTGTGAAAGGCTTTCCACGCATGCGTGAACTTAAATTCTCGTGCTAGGCTTTCTTTTGGTTCTTTTCTCTCTTCTCTACTTTTGCTCGATCAACGCGGACCGATTTAGGGTCTGCTCTTCTGCCCTATGCAGGTCGGGCCTATTTAAAATTACGACTACAATTCTGAAGGAAAGTCTAAAAGGTTTTTAGGTGAAAGTTCGATAACATCAATCACCGAAATGCTGTAAGTCGTGGCAAGCCTTCTTACTTCCTTCTTACAACCATGCCATAAAAATAAATTCCAGATGCAACTGATTTCCAGCCGGGAGTGTTTATTTCCGTTTTTACCAAATTTAACTAGAAGTGCGACGCCATTCGACCATAAATCCCAAATCCAACTCCTAGCTGCACTAGGCTTTATGAATTTTTGACCCATTGATGTGACCTCAAGTCTTCAAGTCTTTTGTCTGTCGCTGTGACTAAAGAAACTAACGGAGTTTTCTAAATAATTACACAGAATTTCCTTCATTTGAACGTTCAGAAAAAAGGGGGATAATTTTTGGTTTACCGTAATATAGAGTTATCTTAGTTTTCGCTGTACTGGCACACCTGGTTAAAAACTTAACACTTACACTTTAACTTTTAACAACAAGCGTATCGGCGCACACATCTCGCCGACAAGCCAGTTAGACAAGAATGAGCGGAAAAGTATGAGAAATTAAGTTCCAAAGATACGTTTCGTAAAATGTTGTATAGCAGTTCATGAAAACACGGAAGTAGTTTAGCGATGAGTCAGTTGATGCTCGGTTTGTTTTGAGTCTTACAACAAACTTAGTACTTTAAAGTAATTTTTTTAAGTAACTTTGCTAGTAAACAGCAAAATTTTATCAGATGCATACTATTTGATTTTATCTGATGGGTGGGACGCCGGGGGAAGGAAGAGGGGAATTTTGGGAGTTGGCGCCATCCCCCTCGCCCACCTAAGTGTCCTTAAATACTTCACGCTCTCAATTCTTGACAGTTATGAATACCCTTTAAGGCAAAAAAAATGGCTGATACGTGCTCTAAAAATGTTGCATGAGTTATTGCCAAGAAATTTTTTTGCCAAAAAATGTTTTGCCAAGAAAGCTGGTGAGGGAAAAGGTGTAGTACTAATTCTATTATCACACTGGCTTTCCACCTTCCCTCCATAAAGTGGCTCAGAGTTGGACGCCACCGTTCGTTCTTATAACGGCCCAGCTCTAGTAGATTTTACAAGTTTCAACAATGTCTTTACTTAGTTTTTTCATTGTTGTAACGTATAGTTGCTACATTGTTCGATACATTGTTTTAGTAGTGTTAGTTCAACCACAATGTTTTACACAAGAACAAGACAAGACACGAAGAAACAGCCAAAACAATGCCAAAAGCCAAAGCAATGCCAAAAGATGTCATTCTATTCAAATTTTACACTATAAACCTTGTATTGACAGAGGGTTTAAACTTCCCCCCTGCCACTAATACTGTGTTGTTTGTCTCTACATTACGTAGGGAGCCCTTTCAGTACTTGGTATATTTTAACCTTAAGGAAATAACCAATTGTACATTAAGAATTGTAGTGGTAGTTATGCTCCACGTGTATATAATTACTCCACGTGTATACTACTTTTTGTTGGTATGTCTTGGCCAAACTTACCTCTGGCTTGTAACAATACTTCTTCTAGACCTTGTCCTAATTCTTGTGCTCGGTAACACAGCTCTGTAGTCCCTTCTTGTAATAATGCAGCCGTTCCTATGGAATTGTCCCTGCGCTCTACTCTCGTTTTTGCTCTACCCTTTTTTTTCTGCTCTCAACTCCCAAACAGTGAGGTTGTTACACAGTGACACGTATTTGTTTTTTCCTAAGAGAAAAATGGCAGCCGTTAGCCATTTTGTGCTTACCTGGGAGAAGTCAGCATCCTACCTTGGAAGGTTTTCTGCACCACAATAGAGAATGAAAACGCCTAAGGACTTGTAACTGTGAGTTATCCTATAATGTAGCCGTTTCTCGTATGCAGAGTGAATTAGAGGAAATGTTTTTCCTCATTGATAAGCCTAGCTAAAGTCCGCATGTCTTGTTCTCAACAAGTAGGCCTAACTTCTTGCATAACATCCCTTGGGGACTTAAGGATCTCACCCTAGGACTCCCTCATCCCAGTATATGTTTTCATCCCTACTTATCATGATATGATACCTCATTTGAACGTGTGTCCAGTATTAACTGCAACTGCGATAAGCATCCAATGTTTGACCAAGCTGCTAGAAAATCACAGCCTGGAGCGTGAGTGAAAACGGGCAACAGAGCAGAAAAATCTTCCCCTTTCAACATGAATAAAACTACTCAGGACCAACTTTCCGTTAGACGCTTCATTCCCAGGACACATAACTTCTATTCTTTAACTTTACAATTGTCTGTGCGAAACAGATCCACGGACAGCCTCTCAGAATTAGGGGGTAGTTCAGACTCGGGACGTCAGTGTTAATTCCACAATCCACAGCTCCTTAGTGACACTAAAGGTTCTGGCAATACTAGTAGAGCAGCAATTGTTAAAGAAACTGCATTAATGATAGAAGTGTAAAACTTTGCACACTGAAAGTGTAGGTAATGGTAACATTTTAAGTGATGGTGGTACAGGAAATTCCTGCTTGGAGAGTAGTTATGACGTCATCAAAATGGCCACCATTGCAGAGCTACATACTTCGTTTTCTCCCGAATCCTCCGAACGTAGTTTAATTTTTTGGGTGTCAAACGAAAGCTCTTATTATAAAAAAAAACAAGAGCGAAACTTGTGGGAAGAAATCTTCTTTTTCAGTTGTAACAATTAAGCACTTTTCATTGCTTTTATCTATGTTTCTTACCTACACATAGTTTTGACATGTTTTTGCAATTATTGTAATTTAACTGTTTTTGTAATTTAACTGTAGAACCGATCAATATTTCAAATCATTAAAAAACAATATTAGAATCGATATAACCATGAGTCTATGAAAAGTTCCGTAGGAACACTTCTATTAGGGTGGTGTCCTAGCGTTTGACCGATGACAGAGACTCGCCTCGACCACCCTTGGAACTAAACACCGAAAACTTACTATTTCGAAAACTAGATGGCGCCAGTAATTTGTGCTTTTTAAAACTTCAGTATCATTTACAGCTTGTTTGTGGGCTCTCAATGTTATTCATAAATTCTTATTTAAAGTATCCTTTGGAATTCTCAGACTAATAAAATTTATTAAGCTATATTCTCAACTCTTTTCGATATTATTTTTAACCAATCACGAAGCAGTTTGGTTACGAAGAACGCCATGATGTGTGTTATGTAATGTGCCACTCGTGCTTCAACTAAAAAAGTGAAATCTTCCAAGTCAACTGCCAGAAAGGGACTGATGAGGAAATTCAACTTTATAAACAACAAGAAAATAGTTTGATAATATGGCAAAAAATGTTTGCTCACTTAGTGCAATTATTTTGTTGGTGGTCAGTGTTCATACTGGAGATAATCCCCTAAACAGTAAAATGTGTGGTAAGGCATATGTACGATTATCTGTTGCACATTTTAAGTCGAAAGACAGGA
>JAHWFP010264409.1:0-10409 GCA_023313725.1 Lithobius niger
TATTCGACGTTCGTGTTTGACGAGCAACTCGCCCCAGGAGACCACCTACACCAACTCCCTCTTCATGAGTACTCTACGCTTTCGGCCGTGTAAAGCGTCAAACCAGCGTAAGGTCTTGCCAACGACACCTATACTACACAAGTTTCTTGATGAGCACCCCGTGGGAGATGGACAATAAATAAATAACAATGCTTTAACCTCGAACGCCGTGAAAGACAAGTCATTTTGGAGCCCCACCTTTAAACAATGAAAACCGTAAAAGTAGTGTTACGAGTTAAAGGTGGATACGTGTTTATTTATTATTCAAAACGTTGAGCTTACTTTTTACCTCCATACGGTTTTCCAATTACTACCGAAAGTCGGTTTTACGGTGCGCAAAGGAGTTGAAACAAGTTACGACAGTCAGTTCGTTGCACTCCGCGACAATGGTCAACGGTCAAGGAAATATACACGCTATAGGTTGGGTTATCATGTATGTGTCGTTGAACTATTATCGCCAGAGCTATAGGGGCTTCTGCGACGAACACTGGCTATTGGGTTAAACTTAGTGTTGTGATCGAATGCCAAAGCTCTGCCTCTCCATTGCTCGATTTGCTGTTTTATACCCAATCAAAAGATGGAGAAGCTGCGTGGGTGGGGACAGCCATCAGTGGTTGGACTGGACCAGGAGAGAAGCTAGCCTCAAGTTGCTCCGAAGAGCTAAATTTTACTTGAAAAACACACACACACACACACGGGTCGGGACCTTTAAGTGAGTCGTCAACCTCCTAACTTGCTGGCTTAATATTTGTTTTGGGACGAGGGGTAATCGTCTAACTGGAAAATTGCATAATTGGAAGAACGTGTACAACATAGCAGTATAACGGAATATCGTCCAACAGGAAATTCGTATATGGAAAATCGTCTGATCTCCATGCCTCGCTCGTGCTGCCGCGCTCACTGCGAATGTCGTGTTAGACGATTTTCCGTTATACTGTATACGTTCTTCCATTTATGCGATTTTCTAATTAGACGATTACCCCTCGCCCCAAATAAAAAAAATCAGAAACCGCATGTATATTATTGTCCAGTTATTGAGACAGTTATCCATTATGCAATAATCCGTTTAGATGATTTCTCATTATACGATATTCCGTTTGGATGATTTTCCATTATACGATATTCCGTTCAGATGATTTTACGGATTTTTTTATTTATGCTGATATTAGACAATAATTATCCCATTATACGATTTTCCAGTTAGACTTTCATCCGACGCCCCATTTGTTTCAAGCACGGATTCAAAATTAAAAGTATTCAATAGGGCCAAGCCGCTAACGTTCAAACGCTTTCTCCAGCACATCAACCAGTCTCTCGCCCACAACCAACGTATCCCGGACTCGGGGAACAGAGCCACAACCGATTCGTCTGCTGCTAAACACTCCAAATCCAACGAGGAGGTGGATGGAGGCATTGTCCACCCTTGGCCCCAACTGTACGCATTAGCCACTGCGTAGTTAATTTGCCGCGATAGCGATTTTGAGGTGCGCTAACTAGTGCTTCCCCCAGCGACATAGAAAGAGAAGCGAGAAACGCGCCAGTTGGTTATGCTGTCAGCGGCCGAACGGTGGCGCCACCTTACCTGTCAAATGCAGCCGAGTATCGGGCGCCAAGAAAAACGAGTGACTTTGAACAACGTCGTCTGGAAACGAGGGAAGAAATAAAACATAAAGGTGTGCTGACAGCCAATGGGGCACCCAGGAATTTGGTTGGGAGGGGGGGGGGGGGGGGGGAAAAAAAATTGAAATACAAAAAAAAATTAGATTTTATTACCGCAAAGTATTGGCAACTGGAAACACTGGAAGAGATGAATGCCATCCACTAACACTAGCCC
Organism: Lithobius niger; assembly: GCA_023313725.1. Lineage (NCBI taxonomy): Eukaryota > Metazoa > Arthropoda > Chilopoda > Lithobiomorpha > Lithobiidae > Lithobius > Lithobius niger. Next base: position 1,874 of record JAHWFP010264409.1, read on the forward strand.
CCACTAGTTAGTCTTGAAAAGAAATCCAAAAAAGGATGAAAATACAAATAAATCAAAAACACTTCAGAAAGGAAGTTAGGTCGATGTTTTTCAGGTTTCGCTTGAACAATTTTAGTCTGGTTGAGTTTACCTCCCCAGATGGGAGGCTGTTCCCCGGATTCACCATACGGTTTGAAAAGAAGTACTTCGAGAAGTATTAAAAGCAGGACTCCGGAGACTTAGGAGAACTTAGGGTCTAAAAATGGGGAGGGGGGGGGGTAGTCTTTAAATCCATCGAAGCCATGTAAAACAACTCATTTTCATTAATTTTAATTCCTGTGATACTTTCCAAAATCCAGCTTTCAAAATTTTTTTTTCAATTTCAACAAATTATTTTTTTCTATATTTTTTTAAATATGTTACTCTTAGCTTCAGGTCTTGGGAGGAAATGGGCGTTCGCCTCCGTTGTGCCTTTTTGGCCTCCTCCCAAGGGAGGGTGGCTTACTAGTGACTGTAGAGGTATATGCCACAAAAACCCTCGTCTTTGAAAAGTTGGTCTAATATTTAGGCTAGTGGCGTCTTTGCAGGATCTACAAACTGAGACAGACATCTTATCGGATGTATAAGGACAATTATGCCGATTGCTTTCTAACCTTTTCGTCCTAATAAGTAGGTTAGTTATTCAAACGTTGAGCTTACTTCCCCTTCCCCCCTACCTCCCACTCCCAACTCCGCCACCACTCCTTCAAGCTCATACAGAATCTCCTGATGAAACTCGGTGTGAGGGTAGCCCTCGTCCGTACGCACATTTTAAGCCCAGACTCACTCGAACTGTGATTAAAGTTTATTTCGTCTAAATTTTATCTAAAACCAGTTAGGAGAAACATGTTCGCCAAATTCTGACCCGTCGTAGTCAACTACGTCATGGCGGGTAGCAACCACAAATCGTTTCACCGTTACGAATGGATTCCCGCCACGATAAGCGTTGTTGGTCTACTTTCTTCTTTGATGGTTTGACGCACTCCCTGACGAAGATGACGCCAAAAGGACAGAAGAACAATTACGCTAGACAATTCCAATGGGAATTCCCAGGAGCTTTTACATGCCACACTCGACAAGAGCACAAGGCATCAATGGGGTCTTCTCTTTCGGAAAACACCTCGGATGGCTGAGTTCAGCGTCAAAAACCGAGATCTCTGACATATGAGATTGTGATCAGGCCACCTTACCACATTGCATTTTTCTGCTGTACGAAGTGCCATCAGCCAAATTGGCTGCCACTACGTTTGAGGTTCGAACCAAGGTCGAGTGAAATAATAGTATACACAGGAAGGTTGATCCTTCCCCACCTCATTAAGTTTTTTTTACCCCCAATATTTCGCGTAACGTCACTGGCTCCGGTCTGGTTTGGCCTTTTCGCATGTGCGTAAGCTGTCGAGCTGCATTGTGACTTCATTGTGACTTGCTGAAGCTAACCTGACACCCGCCAATGAGTTATACGAAAAGTAAATTCGTCTTCTTTTTCTCTTCGTCATGCTCTGTTGAGGTTGCCAAGTTCTGATTGTAGCTTCGGAAGGTACTGACGGCTGACGTAGAAACAAATATCATACGCGAAGAGCCAAAATTGTCAAGAGCAGGACTAGTTTGTCAGCCACACTGCCTCCGAGCAGGATGACTTTGGCTTGGTAATTTTGGAAGGAAATATAAAAAAGGTACACAACCTGAAAGTGTTGAAAAAAACCTTGATTGGTTGGTGTTTTTCCCTGATAAGAGAGTCCACTGTCCTAAAAACACGTCTTTCCTGCCCATTTTTGTTTTGACGAATATCACCACACATCCGTGACCTTGATAGCTGCTTTGAAGAACATCAGCCATAGCAATATCATTTTCATGAACCTTAACTGATCCTTATCCGTGCACATATACTGTACTTACCACGCAGAAAGCCACACGAAAAACACAAGAGGGGGAAAATGAGTAAAAAAAAAAAAAAAAGACTGAGAAAAAATATTTAAAAAAATAAATAAAATAAGGCGGTCCGCGAGCTGCATGAGGGTGTTCTGGGAAGGAAGGAGAGTACTCAACCAAAGCACAACCTATAGTCGACATCTTGAAACTTGAGAGTAGGGGTAAGGATATAACTAACTTGTGAGTGAAAGGGTTAACATTCAATGGGTCCCCTGACCTAACAAAACTCTCAGTGGTATGCACGACAAAGATTTTAATTTTAAACTTGTGCTATCACCCATTCGTGTTAAACATGGCTGGTCCCTTGGTGAAAAAGGTGCATAAATGTATTTTTAGCGCTGAATATCAAAATGTTTGTTGTGCATGCCATTGTGAGTTCGGTTCGGTCAGGTAACCCATTGAGTAGGGGTGGCACGATACAAAATTGTTTTATCCCGATAAAACTTTTAAAATTATCCCGATAATCGATAATATCTCGATAACAACATTTTGAGACTGGAACAACCGTTTTAATTTTGCTAATTAAAAAAAAAAAAAACTTGGCTAAAGCCTACAGTGCAGCCTTCATGAAGTGAATTCCAGTAGACATGAAAATGCACTTGCCATTGCCCGTGACTTCCTCACGATGTCGGCACAATTTAACACTTGTGCTGCTTCTTTATGCTTAAATATTTTTTTGCATTGAACTAACTAACCAATCAGCTAAAGTGGCTAACAACAGTACTGCACACTTGGTTGGAGAGCCCTTGTAATTCCGCACGCAATGCCGCAAACCGCTTGTTTCTAGCTATTACGGTTTCCGAGATATGACAATTTGAGTGTCGATGTTTGCACGATAATGCGATAAATCAGAAAAAGTGCCATGCGATAATCGACGAAAAATTTTATCGCGATTTATATCGAACTATCGATTATCGTGCCACGCCTACCATTGAGTCTTAGAGAGCAAGCAGTGTGGCGCATCCAGGAATTTGGTTTGGAGGAGGCAAACAAGATATGAAAATGGGTCCGAAAGCTAAAACATTTTTAAGTTTCACTGATTTTTCATGTTTAATTTGAGAAATCTTCTTAATGGCAGCAAACTCCTTATTTATTTGTTCAACTCCGATGTAAATAATTTTTCACACGGGTGGGGGTGGAGGGAGAGGAAACACTGGGCTCGAGAATGCATTTGGGTTGTTGAGAGATGCATTTCATCAATTTGGACCAAAAATTACCGATATCTACCCCAAAACAAAACTTGTTAAGGATTCCCGCCAAGCTTTTCGGCCGTATGAAGTCGTGATATCAAACGCCAAGCTCTTTCGCCAAGCTAATACCACCGACTAATACTTCAAACGTTAAATGTAATAATTGAAAATTGCGCAGTAAAAAATGTCCATATATTTCATTTAACCTTCGAACTATTACTCGGTGGGATTAGCTTGGCGAAAGAACTTGGCGTTTGATATCACGACTTCACACGGCCGAAAAGCTTGGCAGGAATCCTTAACAAATTTTGTTTTGGGGTATTGATATAAACCAACGTCACCATACTTACGCGAAAAAGAGGGGTCTTCTGATGTCAGTAGAAAAAAATAGAGGTTCTTGCAATTGCTCAGTTTTACTGCTAATCTCGGGTCTTGGGAGTGGCAAGTGTCCCTCTTTGCACCGCTCTGGGTGCGCCACTGAACAAGGCAGTGAGCTGTCGTCGCCACCCTAAACACTGTGGCCGCTGGAAAAATAAATGAAAAAAAAAGCACCATAAAGTGGGTGCTAAATGCTTGCACCATCGGGGATCAGCAAAGGAATCCAATTTTTGTTATTAGGTTACATACTAAGTTGGATGGATGGTTTTTTTATTTGGGTCAATCCTGAGATACGCAGCTTGTGTGCGGGTCCACCAAAACATTCAGGAGAAATAAAGGGCATTCTGTCGCCCCCCCCCCCCCCCGCAACAACACTCGTCGTTTCCCGTCGTCAAAATCATCTCGTATTCTACAGTCGTATGGGTGAAGATAAATTCGTATTGCGAGTGCATTTCTCCCAAAGAATAAGTTCATCTAGCAAAATCAGCGCCTTACCATCCGTACTCTCAAAGCATTTGTCCCTCCCCCACTCTTTCTTTCAGCCAACCCCCCCACTACTCCCACTCCCAACTCCGCCGCCACTCCTTCAAGCTCATACACAATCTCCTGACTCACTCGAACTGTGATTAAAGTTTACTTACTCGGCCAGCATAACGATCGACTTCTTACTTATCGCCGTTCCACTCGTAGAATGCACACAGAATAAAATGTGTCAATAAAAAATACTCCTTGTGACGTGACAACTGTCCTAAGTAGAAAGCAATCACTATTATCCCTCCCCCCTCCCCGCATCCCCGTTGCTGAACTTTTTTTCCCCGAGTCCCCCACTCAGTCTTTAACGTTTTTCTTTGGCCGGGATGATCAAGAATTGAAAGCTCTCTCCAACCTTTTTTTTTTCCTTTCGACGTCACACACGCACACACAAAAAAAACTCATTAAGGGTTAAGGAGGTTGGTGATGCACACTGATGAAACGTCTTTAAACGTTGAGAGCAAGGATAAAATGCATGTAGGTTTCCCTGCATTGTATGCTGCACCGTCTGTGTGGTATTGTTACGTTAGGGTGTAAAGAATATCAGCAGGTAAGAGGGAATCAGAAGAAAATCTTTATAATAATCTTGGAGGCCGGCTAAAACGAAGTCTAAAAGGAAAATCACTTCTCCCCTCCTCGCGCTCGCATTGAAAATGCACTCTCCCACTCTACCTGCATGGAAAAAGGAGGCAGGCATGAGTGGTCGATCAACTCACTAAAGGTTCAATCTGAACCTCGGTGTTTGTTCGGTATTTGCTCGGTGCTGCCTGATCGTTCATGGCGACAGTCGATTTTTGTTTGCGTAACACTTCCCCCTTTCCGGCAATCCTCTCCCTCCCCTCTCCCCTCCTCCTTTTATCCCGTCCTCTCCCTCTCCTCTTGGTTTCCTTCCCTTTCTCCTCTTTGCTATACGTAGTTGAATGTGGGTGGTTATTTGAATTAATAGCAAACACCCCCAGAAATTCTCTTTTAGGTTGAGTTAATGCGCAGGCTTAATGGTAACAGCTCACTTCCCCCCAACCCCCAGTCCCAGTGTTTCGCTGTGGCTTAAGCGGTGCGTACCGTGTGAAGGTTGCATGACGTCATGTAATACTTGCCCTTGAGATTACCACGGTGTTTCGTTAGAAGGATAATTGTTAGAGCAAATTGTTAGTCGAGGCAACAATGTGCCAATTTCAACTTCTTTTCAGGGCAACAACGTCCCAGTTTCAACTTCAAGCCAACTTTTTCATTGTTCCCCTTCCGGGAATCGTTGCGGTTGCTTCATGTCTGCTATGAGACTTTGGTTTAAAATGTAAAGATCTACGGTGGCGCCATCTAGCGGATGTGATATCGTTAACCTTTCGGCTTGCTTCCAGGTGCACGAGGACGTACCAAATCTTCGTTCAATAATAAGGAGGCATGTGGCTTGCAAGTTTCCTTAAAAGAAATGGCGTTATGTATTCCTTTGCTTCATGCAAGCAAGTGCCAGATAGTATTGGATAGTGCTATATGGCGGTAGTTTCTGCCAACTTTCATTTGGTGAACAGCCACCTTTAAAGACGGTGTCGGTTGACCTCTGCTTGCGGGTTCTTTTCAACCTCCAACATAATTTTGTACGATTTTGCAAGAACATTGTCACGGTCATTAAACTATGATAATTTCGCCATTGTACCCCTGAAACCATCTGAATTTTGTGAAATGGACATTCTTTGATTTAGAGCCTCTTAACAATCTAGAATAATCAACTGGGCATAGCAAGGAGCTTTACCTGGTTGTGGATGCTATGGATGTTAGATAACTCTGTCCATGTAGCGTCTATATATATAATACGCTTAGGTTGGGCAAGCAAATTCATCATTATTATGCGCTACAATCAAAGAGTGTGTAGAGGGGGAGGGGGTGTAGAGGGGAAGGGGGAGGGGGTGGAGGGCGTCCTCCATTGAAAATAAACATTTACTTCCATAAGACAAATCCGCAGGGGTTCAAAGAGGGAGCAGAGATGGGGATATTCAGACCACACAATAGGGGAAACCGGGGCCCACTATACAGTGTTACGCTCAGGTATGCGGGAACCAGCTAGCCGGCGTATGTTGCGCCGGGGGTACAGCTAGTAGTACATTAAAACAGTTAGGACCACGTCCGAACATAGGTGTAACTTGAGCCCCAAGCGATACAAACGCTAATGCACTGTTAAAAGCTCGAATGTTTACTTGAATTTGCTGGTTCACCACTGTTGCCTACCATAAGGTCTTTAAGGATGTTTGGATAGGACGGTCGGAGTTTGCAGAACAACTTTATTTTTCGTTACCACTGAAAACCTAACTTTACCATTCCAGTCGAAACGTTCGTTTAGACTCCACCCATACTACAAACGTGCAACCAACTAACGTGACCAACACTTTGCCATTTGGTGTCCGTTATAGGCTACGACTCGCTCCGCCAATAATTATTATTAAAAATTATTATTATTATTTAAAACACATATCCGTGAGTACTCGGCGGTTGACAATAGCTCATTTGCCCGAAACGGCACAGTCCAATTCTCGGGGGATGGGGGGAAATCAAACTCGTGAGGCCCCACCCCCTCGAAGTGAACTGCGCTGTTCTCGCAAATGAGCAATTATCGACGGTAACGGCCGAGAACTCACGGATATCTCTTACTTATTTTATTTACTTGGCTATCTTTACCAACTTGTACTCTTTAAGTTCGGGTCTTTCGCCATCTTCCAACCGTCCAGCACCCCAGGGTGCGCCACCAACCAATGAGGCTTCATGTCTTTTTCGGGGCGAGGGATAATCGTCTAACTGGAAAATCGCATAATTGGAAGAACGTATAACGGAAAACAGTATAACGGAATATCATCTAACAGGAAATTCGTATAATGGAAAAGCGTCTAACTGGAAATTCGTATAATGGAAAATCGTCTAATATCCCTACCTCGCTCGCGCTACCGCGCTCGCTGCGGCTGTACATATAACATCAGAAACCGCAGTTAGACGTTAATCCAGTTAGACGTTTATCCATTATACAATTATCCATTAGACGATATTCCGTTTAGATGCTTTTCCAGATTTTTTATTTAGGCAGATTTTAGACAATTATCCCATTAGACGATTTTCCAGTTAGACGTTCGTCCGACGCCCCCTTTTTACAACCATGTGAAAGCTTGTTGTCAAGCTTATGTTAAGTATTTACTTTCAGTATGATAAATTTGCTGTCCATTAATTTCCCTTCTGAAATAATTAGTTCTGCGTCTGGCAACAAATGATTATAAAGAAGTCATTTTATTCGAATAAAAGCCGAAATAAATCCGACTGGAAATACGACACTTCAGTAATGAGACATTTGAATCATTTTTCGCTCGATGTAAGTCTGGTCCATCCTTGCTCCGCCTTATTTTAAGAGAGTCCGTATTAAATAAATACTTTAATTTATGGACGGACCAAATGTATGGAGGGGTCTCGGTAAATATAAGCAGCTTAGGAGAGAGTGAGAGAGAAGGGAGGGGTGGGGGTGGAAGCAGGAAGGAGACAGTCCTTTATCAAGATTGAAATGTGCCGTGCTCAATTTATGACCCGATGGGCTCTTTATTAATATTAATTTCAAAATTAGCCAGTTACAAGTTTAATACGGTAATAACGGGGGCAACTAATTCGGGTTGGTGTTCATTAAGCAGTAACAAATGGCGCTGGGGGCAGTTCAAATTAACTCAAGTCTGGACGACGGAAATAATCGTTATTGGACAACGGAATATGGCTTTCAAATTCCACGTTGGTGATTCGAGTTCTAGGAAAAGTTGCTTAGATTAAAACGGATCGGTTGTGTCAGCCAGCATTCGAACCGAACGAACGGTGTTTAATGACGAGTCGTCCCGCCCAAAAATACCCTGCTTCCTGGCCTTAGCTGGTCAAGCATCAAGTTTGCCGCCCAATAATTCCACATCGCTGGATTGCGGAATTTTATAGTTCCCAAACTCTCAATGAATGTTGCAATAATAAAACTTCCGACAGGCTATTAAACTATTAAAACGCAGCCAGTCTGCACGCGCGACGGCACGTATTCTCCCACCATTCTCCCAGTCAGTCCTTCGTTCCGACCCGAGGTGTGCGCCGCCCCGTCACGCCGCTGGTGAAATATTGGACGCCACGAGCGCTGCCGTTGATAAGGTTTGCTTCCTATAAGGTTTGCTTCCACGGTGAGCCGCTTCTGCCTCTATTTATAACAATTGCTCTACAAAGTGTCGTTACAATATTTGAAGTGGAAATAACAATAAGAATAGAATAGAAGTTGTCGGCCAATAAGTTTAGAGCTTTTTTGAAGGCCCAAGCGGCAGTTGGTCAGTGGAAGGTACCACCGCCAGGACAGTTGTTTATTGCCGCATGGGGGAGGAAACCGGAGTATCCGGAGGAAACCCTCGTGCAACGGGCGGGAAACAAACCCGTACATATACCCTTCCTTTCACCAGGATCGAATCCGGGTTTGTAAGACGCCAGATATGTACAGCCGG